>JABWIB010006627.1:5286-15474 GCA_016617825.1 Platyplectrum ornatum
ATGGATTCCATTGACTACAACTCTTTGTTGCCTATTTCGTAACCAAGATCGTATTCACTCGACAATTTTTGTTTCCAATCCCAGGTTTTCTAGCTTGAGGCACTGTGTCAAAGGCCTTACTAAAATCTAGATAAGCTATGTCCACCCAACAGTCAGCAGATTGTGTGCCATGGAGTCCCTCACCTCAGAGTTTACTCCTGATTCTGCATAATGCCGCTCTCCATAATATGAAGTTCCCTTGCAGCATCGTCAGATGACAACCAATCCAACCGCTTATCACTATCAATTCCACTATATACTTTCCTCCTCAGGACAATCGTCACGCCATGTCCTTGCACTAAAGCACTTCACGCTCAGAGCATACAGTCAGGTAGTAGCCCCATATAAATGTAGCTATAGTCACCTTCTCACCTACCTGACAAGTTCTTTTCTACAGAACAGATTACCCTAGTAACCCAGCCAGGGGTGGCACACTTACACCTGTGCTAGGGAACCTCATCTCTCAACTCCAATACTGTTTGCAACTACTGTGTTTCCCCGATAATAAGACCTACCCCGAAAATAAGACCTACCCTAATTTGTGTAAAACTGTCCAAAATAAGCCCTACCCCGAAAATAAGCCCTAGGACTGGGGGCATGATGGGGATAAAAACAGGACTGTTTATATAAATCTCTGTCAATGTTAATAAAAATAAGACCTACCCCGAAAATAAGCCCTATGGTGTTTTTTTGGACCCCCCAAAAAATAAGGCGGTGTCTTATTATTGGGGAAACACGGTAATGAAATTTAACTCCCCTGCAATTCCACATGGTTTTACCCACTCTTGACTAAATCCTTAGTGGTTAAAGATCTGAATCTGGCCCAATTTTAGAAACAGATGGACCAAACATAACATGTATAATTCTTGTAATACACTCACACGACGTTCAAGTTCAAGTGGGGATGTTGCCCATAGCAAATAAATCAGATTCAAGCTCTCAGATCAGCGTGTGACAGCACATATCATCTTTTATACTGTTATTCCAGCTAGGGGACGAGTTCTACTAATTACAGTTGTACTTCTGTGAATAGTTATTCCAGGGGGAACTTTGACCAATGTAATAACGTTGATACACCTATGAGCCATATAAATCAATATTCAATGTTTAATTCCATTTTAAACAAATACAATACGTCTTAATGATTGTGCCATTAAATATGATGTTAGTATCTCCCATTTTTAATGCTTTTCTTTATGTGGAATTTCCAGTCCGGAGTCTTCGGAGTCATTTTACAAGGTAAGTGTCGCAATGGCACAAGTTACCACAAAGAGCAAGGTGACGGAGAGGCTCGCATGGATCCCACCTGCATGGAAAATGTTGTTTTACGTTAATCTTTTCTTATTTAAACCTGCATAAGACAGATGCAGTATTTCAGTCTAAACATAACATGATTCAATGTCATCTTCAAGTGTCTCCCAACCCTGCCAGTGCAGGACGTTCAATCAGGCAAAGGAGGCGCATCTTACTAGGGAAGACCACCAAGACCAGCAGCAAAGCATTACCAAGGGAATTACTTCTCCTAGGGCTTAATAATCGGAGGAAACCATAATACTAGGCTTAGGGGGATCCTCATTCTGGCAGGAAAAAGGAGACAGTGGTAGGTAGAGTGTGGTGGCATGGCTTTTCTTGGTTTCAAACTGGACTCCCGACTACTAAGACCAGGGCAACCATCAGTGGGGACAGCCGGGACTCCTGTCCTGGGCCCAGATTCGGCACCATGACTCCTCAATCCTCACTGGACTGAGGAGTCTGCTGCATGGTCAGCCCCCTGCTGCATGTGCACGCCAGTACTCAACTGGTCCTCCCATGCCTGTGGAGGAAGGGGGTGGCGTGCCCGGGCCCCATTATTTCTGATGGCGGCCCTGACCAAGACATTAACCATATCCAATACTCTTAGGCTTCTCTGGGCTTGAATGAACCATGTCATTAGGTTTTGGTATCTAGCCATTTGTGCTTAAACGTTTGTCATTATTGCTATTATATATTGATATCTTTGTGCACCTTGTTTGTACTTAGTTATAGGCCTTTTAAGGACTGGTAATTTAATGTTATGTTTTAACCCTTGTACTCGCTATTGATCACTGAAATTTGTGTTGAGTACAGTTGGACTAATCTGCGTAAAATGTTTTTAAACTAGTCGGTGGATTTAGTATTCTGAATTATTCCTTATTACATGGAGTGATAACCAGACGTAGAACTACCGGTGGCCGGTGGTCCACCAACAGCAGCAAATCATCAGGGGGCAGTGATGAAAATGAAATGGGGTAGGGTGAGACTAGGGGGTATATTTACTAAGCGGTGAGATTGGAAAGTGGTGATGTTGCCCATAGCAACCAATCAGATTCAAGCTCTCACTTTCGTTTTACACTCGAGAATGTGAACTCAAATCTGATTGGTTGCCATAGGCAACATCCCCACATTTCAATCTCACTGCAATCTCACCGTTTAGTAAATATACCCCTAGGTCTTAATTACCACATAATGGTTCACCTCCCACTTATAATATCACAGGAGTAATAATTGCTGTCATCGCTTACCATTGCCTGATTCTATCCGTATAACTTGTTCAATTCGAGTCTGACCGTGTATATTCCTGGCCTCACACTGGTAGGTCCCGCTGTGGCCAAATTCGGCTCTGCTACAGCGGATGTAGTTGTTATCCTGGGAGCATGTCTCCCGAGCACCAGGAGGAACTGTCCAAATGTACATGGGTTCCGGTGATCCTTCAGAAAGGCAGGTCAGACTGAAGGAACCACCAACCGTGATGGTGGAGGAGGGTGCTACTGTGATAATAGGAATGTCTGGTTGGCCTAAGGATAAGATTAACAAATGACACTAAATAAAACGAATCTGTAACTTGAAGCAGAATGTTTATTTGTCCTTAATGATCTTACCATAGATCCTTACTGCGACATCAGGAGAAGTCGCTGTTATTGCTTGTTCCGTCCCCAGCTGTAAGGTTGCCGCACAGTGGAAGTTGCGAAGGTTGTCTCTGTGGCTAACCTGGATGTTAAATGACTCCTTCACTGTATGTCTACCCTCTCTGGCATCTTCTTTAAATGTGCTAAACTGGATCTCTCTGCCCCCAGTTACCACAGCGATCCTGAGATATTTCACAGGAGCCACATCATGAGCCGTGCAATTGACTTGGTGCACCTTGCCGGCCTCCAGCTCCTCAGGGAGGTCTATTGTGACGTTACTCGGCAGTGCTGGAATAAATAAAACGGTAGACCACTTCAATAGCTATCATTGCGATAATTATTCATTTATTATCAGGTTTTTGTATAACGGCTTCATATTATGGAGCGCTTTAACATTTGACACTCATTAAGACATGACTGGGTGGTGGCGGACAGAAAGCTTACACTCTATAGGAGATACACAGGGGAACGTGCTATATGTTATACAATAGCCCACACATACAAGGTATTGTGCAGGACTGGAACCCATGACCACAGCACAAACGATACTCACCAGGCCACCATGCAACCCTGTTGCTTTATAATTTAGTTAATGGTAGCTGTTAGGCATCCTTAATCCCTGTCCCTGGTCCAGCCCAACTCCACCCCTGGCCTCGCCCATGTTCTGCCCAATTTACGCGAAATACCTACTTTCCTACCAGTTTGCCCCCTTAGCGGGACAATCTGGTTGGAGGGCGGGACAGTCCCCCAAAAGCGGAACAGTTGAGGGTATTGCCCATAGCAACCAAGCAGCTTCAAGCTCTCAGTTTCATTTTACTTACTGGAGCATGTCAGCTCAAATCTGATTGGTTGCTATGGGCAACATCATCACTTTTCTGATCCCGCAGTTTAGTAAATTTAGGCCCAGGTGCTGAAAGTAAATCAACCAATAAAAGACAGTTTCTGTAACATCTGATCAATGTGTAATCTCCAGAGATGCTGCAGTGGTCGTCTGATTTCATTTTTAGGAGCTCCTAAAATTTCTGATCAGGGATGTCCCGATATCGGGAAATCTTCAGTATGTACTGACACATGATTCATAATTCAGTACAGAGCCACCTTGTGGACAAGTATGTTATTGCAGAATATTACTGAAGCTGACGTTTCTGGGATAGTTTGTGGACTGTACAAGGCATTGTGTGCAGGGACATTGTGCAGCTGGAGTTTTGGCAATGAGGTCAAAAGGGAAATTATAGCCAAGATACAACCTCAACCAAAGAATGTCACTTCAGGGCAGCCTTGTACATTCACACGTATACCACTAATCTGACTGCAGCATGAAGAGAAGCCTATCATATCGTTTCCCCTTATTACCATATAACAACTAAATGTGAGTGTGGATTGCTTCATACATTGTGTGCAGCATACCATAAGCCATGATGGTCACTTCGGCTTCCTTTGAATTACCATCAGGTAATGTATGGATGCACACCGCTCTGGATCTCTCCCAGTCATCAACCAGGACTTCTGTGGACAGCCACGTGGCCCCATTGGTGGTATTGAACTTTGATAACCTGGTTTTCCACGTAACGGGGGGGCATGTGTAAGAACAGTTCAGCTCAACCGACTGTCCAAATGGAACAAACACTTCCGAGCTGTTTGTGAGGACGTTCACCTTACATTCTCCTTCCTGGGACCTACCTGAAGACGGTCAAACAAATCAGGAGATAAAAAAATGAATCAAAGCGACAGGTTGCATAGATTATAAATATAGATATGGAGATCTTTGCTGCGCAGATGTGACACTAGCTGCTGACAGTCCACATAAAGATAGAGGTCCACCCCTCTAAAAAACGTAAAGAAATAAAAATAATGTATGAGGACTCTGTCTGCGCTTGTGTGCTACTGTGGGGAATGTAATGGTGCAATAACACTACATAAATATCCTATGATGGTGAAATATGCAGCTCCATGTGTGGCAAAAACCCCGCAGATAGAACATCCAATGTAGGGTACTGGAAAACCCTGGGTACTGGACTCGCCTGGCTGCTGTGACTGACGCGTTTCGGGCACGTCCGGCCCTTTCTCAAAGTTGTCAGTCACAGCGGCCAGGCGAGTCCAGTACCCAGGCTTCCCCATATCCGAGTTCTTCTGCTGATTCCACCGCTCCTTCCCGGGACTTTTTGAGCCACAGTGGACCGGTTGTTCTACACTGGGTGTTCTATCTGCGGGGTTTTTGCCACACATGGAGCTGCAGGTTGCATAGATTACATAGAACGTTTGGTCAGATTCCTAGATATAAAAGGTACTATTACTATATTGGCAGAATAAACATATAGGGCCAGATCCAGACTTTACGTATTATTGACTTACTCTCGACTTACTCCAGAGTGGGCAAAACCATGTGGAAATGCAGGGGAGTTCAATGTTATTAGTTGCAAATGGTACTAAGCTAAACTCATTTATTTTACAAATAAACCTAATTTGCTTTACAGATAACATGTGCTACAAAAGATATTAATATCACATTATCATTCATGACTCCTGTATCCTTCCTATTCCTGTTTCCATGCTTACAACTTTCGATCTCCACTTCCTTCTGTTCTCAATTGACCGGCGGCCTTCCATCTCCATCCTCCTCAGCTTTCTCCCATTTGGATTTGACTGGGAGACCTTAATATGACTATGGGATTGCAGTATTACTTTATGCAGTTCTCCCTGACTATGTTCTGATTGTTACTTGATGCCGCTGTCTTTGATGTCAATTGTGTTTTATCTGTTATGCCCTTACAACCCCAATAAAATGTTTATTTAAAAAAAATGTATAAAATGACATTTCTATTAAGTGCGTTAGCGAAGCTGTAACGTAATAAGCCACTCTGCTTAGTAAATCTCTCTCTCTCTCTCTCTATATATATATATATAATACACAAGCTCTGAACAACTCACCTACATGAATGACTCCGCATATTAGTGGCATCAGACAATACAATAGCTTTGCTATGTCCATCGTTTCGGCTGCAGTAAGAACCTTGGGGCGAGGACAGCAGAAGAGCGCACTTGTTTCTATATAACGCCCAGTTTCCTCAATATATCAGGATGTTTTTCAACATTTCCTGTGTGGAAACAGCCCACAGACCCCTCACGCTGCTTTATCAGTCTCAAGCTGTTTTATACGAAAAACAATCAGCAACGTTTATTATTTGCCGGTTTAGTTAGTGCAGGGGAACTAGTTACTCTACCCAGCATTAAGCTGGCTATACACTGTCAGTTTTAACTCACCATCCAACACCTTCTCAAAGTACAGTAATGATGTAAAGCCTGGTCCTGCTTACTGTTGTCCTCATCCACATTGCTCTCTGGTTTCCTGTGGATAGTTTACAAACTGTTCCCATAAACCTTTGCTGCAATGATATAATCTTCTGCAGCGTAGCCTTACGCAGAAATTTGAATGGAAAATGTGGTGTAATGATAAGGCAAGCCATTTATTTACTTTAAGGGGGGTATTTACTAAGCCTCGAATTGTGTTTTGCGATTTCAGTCTTCGATTGTTGGCGCGAATTGGCCGTTTTCGTATTTACAAAGGCTCGAATTTGTCTAAAATCGGAGGTCCTAATGAATTCGCGTCTGCGAATTACAGCCTTGAATTGCTCTTCGATTTTTCGATTTTGACCTATCTCCGCCGTTGGCAAGTAGATTTACTAAACCTCGAACTGTGAATTCGACCCTCGAATAGGACTGAATTCGCGGTCAGGCAATTCGATTGTACAGGGCTCCCGAATAGTGTCTTTTTCCTAAGCAAACCATGATTTTCAAACGGTTTTACACCAAAACTGGCACATTTTCTGGAAGCCTATACATATGGTCACGCTAAAATGTCTGTAGGAGGCTTCCTGTATCAAAACGTTAATTTTATAGTGACCCATACTATACATACTGCTATAGGTCCTGTTCACAAAAAAATGTCCATCAACTGTCCGTACAAAAAATTGGTGATACTGCCTGTGGCAAGAATGGGACAGGCTGCCTCGCGAAGTCATCCATCAAACATCGAATTGTCATGTTTAAAATAGTGACGTCATGCTGAATACGAGGCACGAATTGACTAAATCGCGGGTCCGAAGGCATAATTCGACGCAAATTCAGGCCGAATTCGCGCCCACAAATCGGACCAATTCGTGCTCGAATTGATTCGGACATCCAAATTCGAACCTTGATGAATACTTAAAATCGAGCCCCGGATCGAACACAAAATCGCCTCAAGTTGGTCCGATTTGAAATCCCGAGGAAAATTCGAGGCTTAGTAAATACCCCCCTAAGTTTTAATGTTTCCTTTATTGATGGTCGAATTCTTAAAGTATTCATAAGAAGTGGTACAATATGGTTCTGCAGATTGGTGCTTAGTCATGCTGGTACTCTCAACAGTGGTTCTCAAGCTATATATACTACTATATATATAGATATATGATTTATCTACATATATGATGTTATTCTACATAATTCACTGAGAATCCAAAATGGTTAACAAAATATACCCTCTGCCTTCCGGTATGACACCTGGTTAATTTAGAAGTGATGCTTCTATCTCCATACAAACATGCCCAGTCATCCCAAATACCATGCAGAGGTCTCAGTACATAGAGTGGTAGTACGGGGACTAGTACCACAGTACCACTGGTTGAGAATTTCTAGTCTGGATTATGACTAACTCCACTACATGTACATATCAGGAAATGTGTGATAAGGCTGCAGTAATGTGTAACAGCACACAGGTTGTCCTGCCAGTGACAATGGTTATCTTCTGCATTGATGCACCACCTAGCTGTTACTGCTGGAACTGCAACTCCTCACAGTTACTGACAGCATGGTGCAAAAGCACATTAGAATGACTTCTGTGTGTCACATCTCTACGTACTGCTGTGTCTGAAAGGTGTTTTTGTGTATGGCCAGTTTTAAACATAAAAGCTACATATATATTTATAAGAATATTAGAATAGTGGCATTTACCCTTTACCACCTGAGTGGCAGTTATATACTAGTTAATGCTAGTTATATGACGGGTCAATAGCATCTTTATATTGTTGTATTCAGCGATATACTGAAGCTTGGAATTGTGTAACAGAGTTATGTTGTGACATTGTGCTGATTTGTTTTTTGTGCGAGGGCGTCTGACTACATGAATGTCACCACAGTGTATGAAGAAATGGATGCACCACCATCATCACAAGCAATACATGTATATACAACCAGTGCCATTGTACCCTCACGTCACATGTCTCATTACAGATGTCTTATGGTTGATGACATTTGCTCTTACAATCTTACCCAGGGTTACCGACTCCTATGACCTGGGTTGAATCAGTGTTATAATGTAAATCACAGCCTCTCACCCCGATCATTACAAAGAATGGGCAGGACGTGGTGGTGATGATCTTGATGATGATGATGATGATGCTGGTAAAGGTGATGGTCCCACTGAACTGTAGGGAGACACAAGTCCTCTCACCACACCCAACAAATTGGTTGAGATGGCTGGTTGTGATTGGCCAGAGATAACAGACCATACAACTTCACACCTGGGCGGTGTAAGTCACATTTATGCACACACTCACCCATCCTGGAAACTAAAACCAGAACACAACACACCTATTTGTATTCTTCAGCCACTGGTGTCCATACATCTTTCTATAGGTGTGTGATGATGTGTTCCTTATTATGCTCCAGTTTTGTGTTGTTGTCTGTGCGCTGATCATTGGACAATGTCATCATGTGGAAATCATTGTGTGGAAATCTAGTGATGGCATCAAGTGTTTGTTTATTTGTAATACAGGGATTTGTGTGACAGTGCCACAATTTCTAATTGTCCAACATTCATTTTGTCTACCACCTGGCTCTCAAACATATCGAGGTGTAACCACTCACATCAACTGTCCTGGAATGAGTCTCGCTATTGTATGACTGTCCCGTCTGCCCCGATAAGGGGACAAACTGGTAGGCAGTAATGTGTTTTAAATAAAATTTTATAAAAATATACAATTTGCCGCAATCGTGGTGGCAAAAAGGGGCGGTGTTTGGGCAAGATCAGGGCGGGACTTGGGTGGAGCCGGGGATGGGGCTGGTCTGTCCCGCTCTCCCCCAGCCAAATGTTGAGAGGTATGGTGTAACCTCAGGTATGTGTAAGAGTAATCTGTGTGTAATAAGTAAAATGTGTTTAGTTGGGAGGTATGTATTATACAATGGATCTGCTCCTGCGTTTTTACTTTTATGTATTACTGCCCCTCACCCCTCACTCTCTACTTTCACTTTCACTCTCATTGTTTTCCTCTGTACCAAACCCTACCGCACCTCTGCTGCTCTCACTTGTCCTTCTCTCTCCTTCTCTCTCCCTCTCATTAGTTTCTCCCTCCTACCTGTAACAATACATACATATATATATATATATATATATATATATATACATACATACATATATATACATACATACACATACCTCCCAACTGTCCCGATTTCAGCGGGACAGTCCCGCTTTTAGGGGACTGTCCCGCTGTCCCTCCCTCCTCCATGTTTGTCCCGCTACGGGGACAAACTTTTTTTCAATTAGATGCCGCGAGTCGCGGCGGCAAAAAGGGGTGGGGCTTGGCCGTGGAGGGGCAGAGTCGGGGCGTGTCAGAGGCGGAGTCGGGGCATGCCAGAGACGGACTCGTCCGGGGGCGGAGTCGTCCGGGGGCGGGGCTTATTTGTCCCGCGGCCCCGACCTCCAAAGTTGGGAGGTATGCATACATACATACATACATACATATATACATACATACATACACAGTGGCGTAGCTATAGGGGATGCAGCGGTCGCGACTGCATCCCCTGAGCTATGGGGCCACAAAAATTAAAGGGGGATTGGAGGATCAACTGATCCTTCAATCCCCAGCTAAAACAAGTGTCAAGACGCGATCGCGGTACCGCGACCGCAACTCCTGCATCTGGCCAGGAAGGTGACGGGGAGAGAGCTGTGGCTCTGCAGCTCCTCTGTGATATCATGACATTGTCAGCAGCACCTTTACATGAAATAGCACTGGAGCTGCAGAGCCACAGCTCTCTCCCCCGTCCCCTTCTTGCTTCCTGCTCCAATGTCTTCTCCCTCCCCTCTAGAGAAAAGGAATATGAGAAGAAGGTTTCAGGTGGGTAATCTCCCCCCTCTCCTTTCCCCCCCTCTTCTCTCTCCCCTTCAACACATACATACATACATACA
>JABWIB010006628.1:13984-30035 GCA_016617825.1 Platyplectrum ornatum
CAGTATGATACAATATGTAATGATACAGGATATATACAGCACTACACAAGCCAGACATATTCTCCTTCCCATACACATGACATTATGACAAATAACATGTACTTGCAATGTAATTAGATTGTCTCCGCTATGCTGCCTACACTATAACAGACATAACACACCCAGCAGATACATGGAGATAGATAGCATGGGGAATACACATCCATAGGTTACTCACACATAGAGGGCCTCTGCCGGGGTCGCTATCTACCAGTACGGGGAGAGCCCCCTGGCTGCTCTCGTCCCCCTCTGGTCCGCCTCTTCCCTGAACACACTGCCCCGGCCAATCGGGCAGCAATGCAGTTACAGAGCCGTTGCCCTGGCAGCGCCCCAGAATCTGCGCACGTAAAGTCAGTTCCTGTGTCCATAGAAGACTACAATTCCCGGCATACATCACGTTTTGCGGATGACAATCACGGGGAGTGGCGAATATTTCTCCGTAGTCGGGCTCAGCGACAATGACTACGACGGATGAGAGAGTGTTCAGCGGAAAATGAGCAAAAACAACGATTTCTATTCTGTTCTTTAAATGTGTGTTTATATCCCCCCCGGGCTATGACAAAATGGTGACATTGCGACGTATTTTATTTATTTTCATGTGTGCTACTATTCATGGTGAATATTTATAACTGCACTTAAACAATGATTTAACTTACTTTAATATGCTTTTTATGCAGATGACAAATGGTCAAGTTTAATGGCAAAAATGCAAAATCATACTAAGAAAAAAAGTGACAGGTGTCACAATTCCAAGTGACTTATCATGACAAAGCACATCACACATATATGGCAATTGCAGTTAGTTGGAAAATATATGACATTACCTCGATGTATGTTCCGTATTACCATGTTCACACAGCCACGAAAATCCCGGGTATCTCGGGCAAATCCCAGGTTGCCTGAAATACCCAGGTTTTTTTTGCACAATGTGGACTATACCTATTGAAAAGTCTGAGCATCTTCTCGTGATTCGGACACAGGTAAAAAGCAGCGTTGTTCCCTGGGAAGAGAAGATGAGTGTAAAAAATAATTAGGAATAAAATATATATACTTACATCATGAAAACTCTGGGCACCTGCATCAGGTCTAAAAAGCTGGGTAATTACCAGGTCGGCAATGTGAATAGGGTATATATGAAAAATGAATTGAAGTTTAGCCTCTGGTTGTTAGGGCTTCCCCATAGAGGGAGAAACTGTATGGCAGTAGAGCAGACAGCCCAGCCCCCATAGTAACGATCAGGGCTGAAGGCAGTGATTGACATTAAATTACCCTACCCATTATGGATGTAATTCGTCCTGAGGGCTGCTACACACAATTTACTACACTACACTGTACGTATGGTGCTACATAAGTAAGAGGGTGGATCAAGATAAGATTAAAAGTTTTCGCTTCATGATTTATAATTTCATTATAAATGATTCATTAATTCACTGAGCTTTAGTTTATCTGTCTATATCGCAACCTAGTTTGAAGTGGTGTAATTGCCGATGATATCAAGTTTCTCTCTGCTCTTTAAATTGCCTAATGAAAAAATTGAGGACATGTTGCTTATAGCAACCAATCAGCAGACAATAGACAAGTGAGGGCAAGAATCCACATTTCATTTCCTGCAGCTTAGTAAATCTAGCCCTACGTGTGTTACAGTTTCATAGGAATACTGCTAGATGTCCTGATTCCAGGATTTCAGATGACTAACCCATTGTCTCACGCGCCTTCCAGTTTGTTCCAATAAGCGGAGAAGTCTGGAAATGATGTTTTCATGCATTGCAGTAAAGGGGTGGGGGTTTTGGTGGTATGGAGTGAAGCCTGGCATACATATTTATGTATACATATATTTCCCATGTAGTCCTTAAAGGAACAATTGATTTTGTTTTTTAGCAGCTTAACCCAAATACTGAATGTAGCAAATGTCAGAGAATAGGGAACATAGCATAATTGTTTTCCAGATCTCCATGTAATACACACAGTATTCATATGCTATATGAATATTTTCCCTGCATGCATTGCAAATGCTGTATAAACTATATACCAATGCATTATTTATCCAGATTTCCATTGCTAAATCAGTAACCCTAAATAAAGATGACAGCAGACATAAAGAAGCTTTAGATGGACACAGGAGAGCTTATTTTTAGTAAGTGACTGAGCACAGCTCAAGCTGTCATACTAAAAACTATCTTTAAACAACAGCCTTCAATTGAAAGCCTTCGAGTGTATGAGTAAATATAATAAAATGTATAGACTGTATCGACTGCTGCAAGGCAAAAGAAGGACAGATGTGAAAATGTCAGAAGAGTGCAACATAAAAAGGAGAAATGTGAGGACAGACACAGCAGATGAGCTGAGTCACTTATCTGACACAGTGAACACAAGCATCCCACCCAATTCTTATCGCCCACAATAACAAACTAAATGTAATGTGATGTCCTGATTACATAGATGAATAGTACAATATTTCATAGAGACCAGACGAATGTCCTCTTACTAAGTCTAAGACCAAAGAACCATAGCCAGACAGTGGCAGTTTCCAACCGTTCATATAAAATATATATCAGGTTTTGGGAGATGTGCAAGAATATTATCATAGTGATAGAAAACCATATTTGACACTTCTGATGTGTTCCAACAGCAGGTGGGTTGTGGTAGCAAGTAGGAGGGGTTTAGTATTACAAAATAAAGTAAGGGCAGGGACTTGGTGTGGCCCCAGGGGACCGTATTGAGGTCTGTACAGACACAAGTGCCCTGTCACTCCCCTTTATCATGTGGAAAAGGCTATACCCCTGCCTTAAGTCACTCGTAGTATCAAGTATACCCAAACCCAACCCCAATTCAGCCCAGTGGGTGGAAGTCCTAGCGCGAGGAACATAGTTCCAACAACTAGAGGTGCATGCGTGCTGCCAGTAACTTCCCCCAACATTCGTGCTCAGATCAGGATTAGGTTAAAACCAGGCTTGTATATCATTCAGTGTGGAGATTTGTGCACACTAGGGCTCGAAGTGGGGGTGTATATGGGGGTAGGTCATACTGCCTTCTCTCACTGCCTTAATTAAAAAAACTATAATTCTCCATTGACTTTCTTATATTCTATGTTTACATACTGCCATTTCTAAATTTCAACTTTGATCACTGCTCCAAACTATGTGTACTCAGAGGTCTATATGACTACATCAACATGCATTTAGACATACAAATTGATATTGTGGTTCCAATCACTTTGTAGGCTGACAATACATTATGCAATCACATCAGATTGTTGCCTTGCGTCATACATGAGACCATACTGCAAGATTCACTAGACATTCACTTCCAGTATCAGTGTCACTTGACAGGATGTCCTTGCCCTGTCTCTGCATGGATTGGCTACTTTAAACCAGTTCACAGCCCCTGCCCAGAGTGCTTTATCTGGCTCCATTATCACTGGCTGTCTGGCTGGTACCCCAACTATATAGTAATTCATTTTCTATAGAGCTTTCTTCATAACTTGGTAAGCGTATAACAAAATTTGGAGTATTTTTATATATATATTTCTGATAATACCTGTAGATGCAAAAGTTAAACCAACAACAAAATTATAACAAGGACAAATACCATTTTGAGCACATCTGTATACTCAGGCTTGATATCTGTATTATAATGCAATAGGGGATTGAAGTGCGTCCACATATGGTAATAAATCAGCTGTCTTCTGACAAAAGGTACAAGAAATTTCCAGGTTACTCTCCGGGAGAAACCAAAAGCTGTCAATATGGGGGTTGGGACTTTGAACGTGATTTATGTAAATCACACCCAAAGCCCCATTCCCTGGATGGTAAATTCTATTACTATGGATGGGATGACATCAAGCTCCGCCCTCCATAGTAACAATCGGGGCTGTGGCAGTGATTTACATTGAAGCACTGCTTCAGCCCAGGTGAGTTGCCGACTCTACCGGGATACCAGGAGAAATACCCAAAATCCAGCAGTCTCTCTAGGTTGGCAACCCTGGAATAGGTGTTTTTATTTACACCTTAATGCCAATAATGCCAAATGTCAATAATGAAAACATTCCATACCAAAATAACATTCCTAAATTACCATATACCTTTATCAAAAGTAGATATTTAATAACTTTATGTATATAGCATTTTTCTGTTTATAGTTACTGAGAAGCAAAAGAACCTACATTATTTCCACTATTTGTTGTAAGTGAGACATTACTAAAACATAAACAGCTGCATAACTGGTTATCCTGATCACACGTATGTTCTCTATGTGGTGTGGTATGTGGTAAACAAACTCTGTATTTTGAAGTATCAAAAACAGGATGAAGTTTGGCCGAAGTAACAGACTGGGCGTTAACACAGCGCAATAGTGTGGCTTTATGGAAGTTGTAGTTCTTTCTCGTATCATTGACAGCGCATAAAGACAGAAAGACACTACATTTCCCAGAGTGCATTAGCATGCCGCAATTTCATGTCCGCCAATAGGAGCAGGCGGTGACGTATGAGGCCCTGATAGGACAGTTTGGAACGTGCGTCTAGTTTGAAATTTTTAACGTGCGGGAGCGGCAGAGAGTCAGGAGCTGGTCCGGGAAGGAGTCCTGGAGACCCGGGCTATACAGGCGGAGCGGTCCGGTACGGTGTGCTGGGTTATGCGTGCGTGTTATAATGGGCGAGGGGGTCTCTGCATGTTCTCCCTGTGACCGGAGGGAGAAGCGGTCGCATTGAGTTACTTATAGAGAGCTTCAGACGCCTAATGGAGTCTGGCATGGCGTAGTACATGGTGCACAGGACAGGGCTAGGAAAGGGCTGGTTGCCAGTAGTGTTCAGGATGGGATAATATGTTTAGGATCTGTTGCTGTGAGAATGTAAATAGTACGTACGGCTGGGCACAGGATGTATACGGTGCGGGTGTGTATAGAGAGGACAATCCCAGGACAATGCTCTACACCACATATTTGCAATGGTATAAGGATGCTGTGTGCATACTGCTAACACATAGGAAACTACACAGCTTATAGCTCTATCATACCTGCAGGCTTCTAACTATTTGAGTTCTGCTACCAATGATATGATATATCAGTATATAATGGCGGCCTGCACCATCCTGGATTTGGGATCTAATGACTTTAAATGTCATCCTCCTGTCGTTTTGTTGATTTCTCACTGTTTTATTGAAGCAACATTTATTTAAATTGTTTTTCTTGTGTTTAATCCTAAATCTTTTTATTTTTTTTTTGTATGCAGACATTGTGGAGACACAAAACTATTGTGACATTTTGGTTCTGTGAAAAGAGATCATGTCTGGCTTACAGGAAAGCTATGCGTATGATGTGCCTTCTACGTTTATTGACTTTGGCTCTTTCCGGGAAGAAGATCATAATGTAGACTCTTGGTTTGGTGAGTTTCATTTATGGGCATGGTATTCTATTCAATTTTAAAGTAAGGAAGATGCAGAAAAGTGTTTTGTATGTCTCCGTGTGAGGCAAGTGTTTTTTTCCCCTTGCAACCCGTGTAAGGTTGAAACTGAGGCGCTGACAGCACAGGGATTGGGGCGGTCTGAGTCTCATCATACCTTATGATTTTCAAATGGCAAAGATGCTGGTCTATTGGAGATTGGGGTGCATACATTACTTGGTTACCTGTTTGCTATATAGATATGTAAAGCCAAGGTCTGTGTTTACATTTATAACTCTACTGTTCACTAATTGCAGATCAAGTGATTGATGCAGAAAATGTTCCTCCTGCCCCTGATGGAAATGCTGACGCCTCTATATTTGGTAACGCGTCTCAGATAAAAGCAGGTAACTTTCTTAATGGTTCCCTACCCTATTCCTGTACCAAAAATGTAAAAACAAATTCTTACTCTGAGTTGTTGTTGTTGTTACAGATGAAAGTGTGTTGAATGTCAGTGGTGGAACATCTAAAAAACAGAAGACTCCCAAAACACAGGCCAGAAGGTGAAACTTTAATTGCAATGTTCTGGCATCTTGTTGGGGCTAAAGTATATCTGCATCCAAAGCTGCAAAGAAAAGGGGCTGGTTAGGGTATAAGATGTTTAAGGTGATTCATAGGGCAGCACTGTGGTTAACATTTCTGCCTCATACAACTAAGGCCTTGATTATTTACTGTGTCTGCATAGTTTTTAATGACTCTGTAACCGATGCAGATTTAAGAATTTAAAATGGCACCACACAGTGGAGAGCTGGGAACTCCTCTTTGCCCAAAGCACTCTCCTTAAGATTTTAGCATGTGTGGGTGGAATACAGGCTTGTAAAATGCATTGGCAATCTTTGCTTTCCTAATTCTTTAACTGTCTTTCCAAGGTCTTCCAGACGCCTATCTACACAACAGAGGAACAAACAAATGGCAAAGATCAGAGCGGAGAGAAAGAAAGTTACTCCCAAAGAGGAACATCCTCCCCATAAACGGCAGAAACTGTAAGTGTGTGTAAAAGAGATAGATAGATGTAATGGGTGTGTGCTTCTGTGTTAAACTGTTTTTCTTCCAGACAAATACTTGCTGCTTATTTTAATTTAACTTTTTTTTTTTTATACAGGTCATCAGCCAAATGCAAATCTACAGACACCAGCATCAACGACAGTTGCCAAAAACTGAAGTCAAAGCTGACATTGCCCTCTACTCCAACTGTTCTAAAGTATGTTCTTTTTGGAGACTGATACGTGTCTAAAAGATAATGAAAAGTTATTTATTCTTTGTAAATGGCTATTCATGCTCTAACTTGAATGTGTGTTTAAGAAAATTCAGATCCAAACTGAAGTGTTCATCCCCCTAATTAACTAAGATACAAAGCAGAGGCACTTCTGGTTGTTCTTCCTTTGATAAGGAAGTAAGAAGTGCACAGGAAAGTTTAGCAATAGACAAAATCCCAAATTTTACACTGCATTAAAACATAAATATGATTGCAAGAAAAAATGTTTCAAGGGTGCAACACACCTTTTTATTTTCCTTTAAATAGCTTAATAGGGGGTCACCCCAGCTTTAATATGTTTATCTAAATTGCAAAACATTTGAAACAATATAAAGTAATTATTCTTTACCTAATGTGACTTGCTTTTATTGTAGTTGTGATACCACATAAGCACATTGCTCCTATTTAATATGGTACTAGACATAATACCACTTTACAAAGTGTAAATATGAAGAATGTCCTCTTATTCATTAGGAGGAAAAATATGACCTTAAAACCTAAAAATTCAGAGGAGCAAGAACTGGAGAAGATGAAAGAGCTTCAGCAAGAACTATCTGAAAGACTGAAAAAGAACGAGGAATCCCTAAAATCTGCTTTGGCTGGAACAGGTTTGTATTGTATTAGGAGGGGGAGGGGAGATGTTACACCCAAATAGAGGGTCACAGTGCATCCCTTTTTATTTTTTATTTTAGTTCAACCCTTAAAGAAGGTGTCGGTTCAGGCCACCAAGCCTGTAGATTTCCACTTCTCTACTGATGATCGGATTAAGAAACATCAAGAGGAATCGGGGGAGCAATATAAGCAAGTAGATTTCACATCTGAACTGCGCAAGCACCCTCCCTCTCCAGTAAGTGTTAAATCACATCACTACTAGTGGTTTCTCAGTCTCTTCAAGGCGAAAAAAAATGTCTTTCTGCTGCTAACATCTGCTACAAAAGTGTGTACAATTGGCAAATGTAGATTTTTGGATGACAATAGGGAAAAGGCAATTGAATTTGGAGCTTGTTTAACTAGCATCATATAACATTATATGGCTTTCATAATCAGTTCAGTCTTAGTAAAGTGGTTTATAGACCAAACCTATTGCTAGGACATAAACATAATTATGGATGCCTTTACTAAAACCTACTAATTCGTCATTGTGTGCATCTAGTGAAAGCTTTCCGTACACCTACTTTTACCAGAAAGAATACACTCAAGTCTTCATCTCGTCCTTATGTTAAGAGGAAATGGAAAACCAGTTTTATTATCCTCATAGTTTTAAATGCTTACATAGAAGGGTTGACCGTGGTGGTTTCTTTTGTGATCAGACTTGTTTTGGCAGCACTCCTTAATGTGTGCTTCTGGAGGTTTCACACACAGCTATCGTATGCATTTAGTACAGTCTTTCTCCATGTTGTGTTTAATTCCATTTCCAAAAGATTGCCTCCATGTTGTGTTTTTGTCTCTTTTATGAGAAGCAGTTTCTTATTGTCATATACTGCAGTCCATGTTATCTATTTTTTTTTTTGACACATATGAGCTTGATATGAAATATAGGCTTTAAGCTATAATTAATACATTTGGGACTAAAAACCTACCCCACCATGAAGTCTTTATAGCAGAACATAACATTCACTGTTTTTTTTTTTTTTTTTTTTTTTTTTTCATTAAATCTCAGGTATATGATTAATGCTTTTCCATATCATTTTACAGTCCCGTATTCCAAAAGGGGGTCGCACTGTGCCCAAACCTTTTAACTTGTCCCAAGGTAACAAAAGGAAACATGATGAAACCACAAATTCAGATTATCAATCTACAGCTGAACAGGTTCTCGCTTTCTATAAAAAGACCCCCCAACGATTTCACCTACGCAGCCGACAAAGGGAGAAGGAAGGTGAGCTCATGAGGTTGTTTTAAAGCGTAATATTTCTGGTTTGATCCCTTGTCTCATATATTATGGTTGATTGTAGGACCATCCCCTGTGAAACCGGTGAAATTAAAGTTGACAGACCCAAAGACACCTCTGCTTCAGACCAAGCAACGACACCGTCCAACCACCTGCAAGAGCACAGCAGAGTTGGAGGCAGAAGAACTAGAAAAGCTACAGCAGTAAGTAGACTGAATTCAATATAATTGTTAATTCTTGTGTTTTATTACTTAATAATTAGTGTTGTGCCACTGCTCCAAAAGTTAAGCTGGACCAGATCCAGACATAACAGTATTACGAATTGACTGATTTTTGGGAGTTCCTAATTGCCAAAAGCCTTCCAATAAATGCTGCAGACAGTTCTGCATTATCACATAATGCAGTCTGGTCATTGTGTACTTCACACCAGGCATCAGGAGTTTTTATTCTAAAATCTGTTACTGTGGGACCTGGCAACTGGATGACCATGAAAGCAATCAAATTTCATAGAAAAGAACAAGTGACCTGTCTTTTTTTTTTTTTTTTTTTTTTTTTCTTGTTGGTTTTTCATAATGCTGCACCAAGTGATCCCCAAAAAATTGTGAGAAGAGGGCTATAACTGGTGCTTAGTTTACAATGTGCTCATAAAGAAGACTTGAAAGGTCACTGAGCACAGTGATTTCTGTATTGTCTACATGTTTGTTTTTTTTAAACAAAATGCTTTATTGGTACACCAAAGTACAATGTTACATACTCCATTAATGTCTACACACTTTAAATTCCTTTTTTGTGGGTTTTTTTTTTCTTTCACTTATCAGATATAAATTCAAAGCTCAAGAACTTAACACAAAGATGCTGGAGGGAGGTCCTATTCTTCCAAAGAAGCCTCAAGTTAAAGAACCTACTAAACCTATAGGGTTTAATCTAGAAATTGAGAAGAGGATCCAGCAGCGTGAGAAGAAAGCGGTCGAGGAAGAGACTTTCTCTTTCCATTCTAAGCCATGTCCTACCAAGATTTTAGCTGATGTTGTGGTGAGTATGCTTCTGTCTCAAACACTAAGGGATCTGTAATGGTGTTTCTAGAGCAGTGGTTCACAAACTGCGCCACGGAATCCCTGGGGTGCCAAATTTTTTTCTGGCATGTTAATAATTCTTCTTAGAAGCACAATTTTTACTTGTATAGAAGCTACATAAAGTCTGATGTCAACCTGAAGTATTTCTTTACCTAAATAGTTGTTATGCTATTTTTACTCAAAATTAAAAAATGGGGACTGCTTGGTAATTATTTTGTCTCGGGGTGCACATATGGAGACCCTATGGGTGCCTCAACCCAAGAATGGAAATAAGTCACAGGGCCCATCCAGTCTGCCCAGTTGTGTATTACTATAATATGACATAATTTTATTCTGTTTTATTTAAGGTTTAAAATATCCTTATTTATCCCAAGCATGCTTAAATTGTTCTGAAGTATTAGACTCCACCTTTTCTAATGGGAGGCTATTCCACTTATCAACCACCCTTTCAGTGAAGTAACTTTCACACATTTCCTCTGAACCTCCTTTTCTAGTTTATACGCATGCCCTCGCGTTCTATCACACCCTCCTCCATCTGTTGCATTCCCTTTATATTTGAAAGCTGCTATCATATCACACCTCTCCTTCTCTACTCTAAGCTGTACATATTAAGTTGCTCTAGTCTTTCTGTTTAATTTTTGTTGGTCATACCATGTACCATTTTGGTGGCTCCTCATTGCCTTTTCTCTTATGTATTTTGTCATTCTGGAGATATGGCCTCCAGAACTAGGTGATCTGCAGTTGCCACACTCTTGGCATTCCTCCAGTCTACCTAGATCATCCATCATTGTTTTCACCCTTCCTGGTGTGTCTACCATTTTACATATCTTTTGTGTCATCTGCAAAAAGGCAGATCTTACCCTGGATATCATGTGTAATGTCACCAATAAATATATTTACAGATCCCTGGGGAACTCTACTGGTAACCCTACCATCCCCTGAATGGATTCCACTTACTACAACACTTTGTCTATTCTGTAACCAAGATAGTATCCACTCAACTATTCTTGTTTCTAATTGCATTTAATAAAGCATCAAATAACTGGTTTGCACATTCTCATTCTCTCAATGTAATTGCAGGGTGTCCCTGGGAAGAAAGCGCTCCCCTTAACTGTGCCACAGTCTCCTGCTTTTGCACTTAAGAACAGGGTGCGTTTACAGTCTTTAAATGAAAGTAAGGTGAGTTTAAGCGCTATCCTAAATATATTTTGGGTGTTTCATGATTGGCTGTCGCATTTACAAACCACAATCGCTGTCCAGTCTTGCTTTATCATTTACTCGATGATTTGGGGTTTTTAGGAGGAACCGGCTCCTATCATTAAAGCAAACCCAGTGCCTCATTATGGGGTTCCATTTAAGCCGAAACTTGAGGAGCAGAGACAAGTGGAAGTGTGTCCCTTCTCGTTTGCTGAACGTGACCTTCATAGAATGGAAATGAAGGAGAAGAAACTTGATCAGCTACGAAATCCTGAGGTAAGTAAAGTGACATGCTGGACGCTATATTTATTGGTGATATTCTGAATACTTTTACTAAATACTATTTTTATTCCTGATTTTATTGTGAAGGTCCCCAAATTTAAAGCTCAGCCTCTACCTCAGTTTGACCATATCAGCCTTCCTGAGAAAAAGGTGAAGGAATCGACACAACAGGAACCCTTTGCTTTACAAATTGACAAACGTGGGGAGTCTAAGCTACAACGCTGGAAGCAACAGGTTAGTCACAGTGTGTCAAACCAATACTGGACGAAGTGCTAAAAATTCACATTTCTTCTAATTTGCATAGGGATTAATTCTCTTTAGAACTTTGTGCAATTCCAAGGCCTGATGTGTAAAAATAAAAACAAACACCCGCCTAAAACTTATTAGGGGGGAGTAATTTGCTTAGGTCAATGGCAAAGGTGTGCGCACACAAAACAATGCTCATTGGGGGAACACCACACTCCAGCTCAGCCAGCTTTTTTTTTTTCTCCAATGACTACTTTCCTTATGAACGCATTATTTTGGTAGCTGCTAGTGACCAAAATGAGACTAGGTTAAGTAGTTGAAAGAACGACTTAATTATATTGGCTTAACTTAAACCATTATCTTATGAACTTTGTTGCTTTACAATCTACAGGTTAAGGAAGAACTAAAGCAGCAGAAGGAAATGTCCACGTTTAAGGCACGTCCAAACACTGTGACTCATCAAGAGCCCTTTATGCCAAAGAAAGATAGCAGGATTCTAACAGGTGAGGCTTTCATGAGGGGTTAGCGCTTCACTTATTTGGTTTAATGTTCAAATTTCTTGTGTAAGGTGCTGGTGGTTAATGGTGTCTCACTTTTATATACCTGGGTCCTGGCAGGCCATGCATATATGTTACTTGGTAAAAGAAAAACTGACCTGCCAGCAACCCAGTTCTTGTTGCACCAATTTTATCCTTTTGTTTCTAAACTTAGAGAGCCTTTCTGGTTCCATAGTTCACGAAGGTTTTGAGTTGGCTACAGAGAAGCGTGCCAGGGAGCGGCAGGAGTTTGAGAAACATTTAGCTGAGCTTGAGGCTCAAAAATGCCGCCTGGAAGAGGAAGAGCAAAGGCGGCATGAGGAAGAGGAGAAGGAAGAGGTCAACCGACTGAGACATGAACTGGTATGTGGGTGCACTTAGTTAAAAGCTTGTTCAAGTTTTAGAACTTCTAGGTAATTATGGCTGACCATCAGGATATGTAATGAAACTGCTGTGGGTCTGAATATCTGACAATTGCGTAAAATGTGTGCTAATACCTGTAATTATTAGGCGGAGCCAATAACCATAATTGTGTAAAAAAAAATTTCACTCCCTTGACCTTATTTCTATCATTTCCCCTGGAAGATGTTATCGCCCTGTGGCCTATTCCCACAAATGCCATGATTTACCGTAGCCAAAACAGTCAAACTTCAGAGAATGTTTATTTTACCGAAAAATGTAAACATTACAATATGATTGTGGGCGAAAACAGAAATGAATCGCCATTGCAGCAATTGAGTTCCTGCCAGAGGCACAGTAGAGAAAATTCACTCCCCCAGCGTGGATATCTGTACCTCATGAGAACACNCAGAATATTTAGTCCTGCCATATTTAAGAACACCTTATCTAATCCTCCTTCCACACCTGAGCCAACAGGATGATTGGTTAGCTGGCTCTGAAAAGTTTAAAATTTATAACTGGCAATGTGAACGGAGTTCTTCATAGTCCATATATCTTCTGATGTGTGTGAGACTCTATTATAGTAATTGTATTCTTGAGGTTAGCAAGCACAATTTTATGAAAGGTCCGCTACCTCATAGCACTGCTTCCCAAGTGACTCGCAAACATTATACACATACAGGAGAGCCATATATCGGATCAGTATGACTTTTTCCTCAAAGTATAGTATATTTTGATCTTGGGTAATCACGTGTTCAGCCATGTGTCTATCACTAGATCACTGAGAAATGATAGGACTCCCTGTGGCTATGGGGACTTATCTGAGCTTTAAAGGCTCTTTGAGGCAGCTCTAAGGTGTAAATTCTATCTGGTCACTTCCGTGGCTAGTATCTTAGAAGAGCAACTGCTAGGTTCCTACTACCAAGCCAAATGTATTTATTGGTGTATTTACAGGTGAACTATATGATATTTGAAATATTAACCTCTAGTCTAATCAAATCCTGGCGCATACATGTTACTTGTACTTCATAATAATTTAAAGGAATAAACTTGGTATATTGAAGTTATGCACGTTGCTGCAAAGCATATACAAAATGTAAATGCTAAATGTATTTTTTTTGTCTTTATTATAGGTACACAAGGCTCACCCAGTCAGGAAATTCAAGCAGGTGGTAGTCAAAACAAGTGATGTTCCTCTAACAGTGCCAAAATCTCCTAATTTTTCAGATCGATTTAAGATTTAGCATCTGTTGTGACAATACTTTCAGAATACAAAGTGTTTTGGTGTAACTTCCAGAGTATGAGAGAGTGTGGAAAGTGTTCGGGGGTTTTAGAGTATTTTGGAAATGTGCAAATAGCTGGAAAAGGGGGTGATGTAAAGTCTTTGTAAATACTAGTAATAAGATATTTTCTGTCTTGTGTTTTTAAAGAATTTCATTAGTGTACAATGTAACTTTTATAATAAACATCATCCTGTAAATGTTTTATGTAGCTTCTCATTGCATTTTTATTTTGTAGAATCCGGTGTCCCTAATTTTTATTTTTCTTCCCACACATCCCTTATGCTTCTATCCAATGTCTGGGCAATCATCCAGATTAATGCTCTGGGCCTGATCAAAATAAAATACCAGATTACATGCAAAAATTACCAGACTTAATTGGGCTGATTGAGAGTTCAAATCGTGAGCAGCAATGTTTTGCATATCTCCATGTTTGACTGGCAGTATGTACCCTGTTTAAGCTGCAGTTCCCCCCAAGAAAATCGTTTGAAAGATGAATGTGGGCCAATAAATGGGGCAAGACACAATACAGTGTTGCATCAATTGCTTGGTATCTACAATACATTTATTGGCCCTAAGTTGTAGGGTAAGCAGCCTATACCATTCCAATGTTAGTGATGCTGGAATCATTTTGATACATTGATGGTTAAGCTGGTTCTTTGTCTACATTCCTGGCTGCCTACACCATTCACACAAACACCCCAGTGGGGTGACATTCTATATTTTTACAATGATTGTTAGGATAAACTAATTTAACATACTGGTGAGGTTTAAAACCAAATTTCTACTGCACTAAGTGTATAAAGTGCAGTTTCATAATTGCATCAATACATGTGGCTAGGGCCTAAATTTACTGAACTGCAGGATCGGTTAAAGATTCAAGCTCGCAACCTCCAGTACGTGAATCTGACTGGTTACTATGTGAAACAACTCTCCCCAAATCCGCAGTAAATTTAGGCCAAGGAGTTGTTCCTTTGCACCCCTTGAAAGTATGATTTGTTTATGATTAACTTCAATAGCTTTTTACACTTCTCTTGTAGTAAATGTGAAATTTAGCTTCTGTGATATGTCAAAAAAAATTAACATTATGCCAAAAGCTCTATATAGCTTTAAAATATAGCACTTTATATGGTCAGATGTCTCCAAGATGCTGGCCTTTAGCAGTGTTTAGCGTTAAATAGATATATTTGGTTTTGGTCATTAAAAAAAAAAAAAATCTGGCACTAAAGAAGGCTCATCCTTTATTTACTGCATACTGTGCCTATATAGCTCCAACAGCTATCCAAAGCAATGTGGTGCTGCAATAAGTTACGCCAATACCATACCAAGGCAATGGGGTTTCTTGTGTAGTTATTGTGTTTATTTTAAATAATATGTGTTACATTTCCTGTCTTACTCCATTAAGAGCACAGATGGAGTTCAGGATTTGTTACTGTAAACAAACAAATTGTGCATGTGTATAACATGTCACATTGTGTGCTGTGAAACTGAAATTAATGCCCCTTTTTAATGCATTTCTATCTGTATAGAAGTAGCAAAGAGAAACAAATGTATTTCTGGAGGAATGGTCTGTGCAAAGAGAAGTGTACGTGACACTGGTTGTAAATAAATGTTATCCTTGCAGAAACCGCATTATAGTCGCTAATAATTCCAAATTATACTTATAACTTCTCCAGGAGCTTGTCCTGGTATCTATATGGGGCAGAGATTTGTTGAAAAACAGGAAATGGCTGGATGTCTGACTAAATCAAATGATTGATATTTAAGAATTTTGTTATGGCCATGCTATGTATGCTTTAAATACTACCTTCATATGTGCTTGTAATTTAGTAGTTTCCTATATTTTAATGGACTGCTTCAGAATGAAATAGAGGGGGTTGATGTCCAAGGTCTGTATAAGTGGTCTGGGAACAGGGGTAACTTGCCCCATATTGGGTAAAAATGCCAAGACACAAGCTGGGCATGCATATGTGTTGCGGCAGCACGACCATCCATTACCCCAACATTAGACTGAGCAGGTCAGTCATTAAATTGTGCACAAGGGAGGACAAAGGCAAAGGTAAGAGAAATGGTAAAAAAATACAAGAGACGAAGCGGAGGAGAGAGCTGTGGAGATTAATAGATTGGACACTGAAGACTGGAGCCAAATTGCTCTGACATCAAAATGCCCCAATATTTATGTCTCTCGTATAAAAAATGAAGCCACATCAATTCTCCAAAACCTCCAAGTTTTGAAGTTGAAATTTTCAATAGATTCAATAAAATTCTGAATTCAAATAATTTATATGATTTCTTTACTTTCAAATCAAATGGGTGATGTGTGAGTGTGTGTGTATATACAAATACAACTACTAGGGGATTCTATTAGATAGATATAGGGTGTGATCCAAAGTATGGGAGTAGTCCTTTAGTTCAATGCAG
>JABWIB010006629.1:21407-33816 GCA_016617825.1 Platyplectrum ornatum
GTTGGTTAACCTATGGAGCACTAGAGGTTCTTGGTTGCCTTTATAATGCTTTAAATATATACCTCCATATCTTATATTTATTATATCACTTTAAATATATCATTAACATTTGCAACAATTGTTTCTTTGCATATTGTCCAGAGTGGCCACTAGATGTCACTCCCCTCCTTTTTATTGTTATTATATAAACATCGAGGGAGTCCCTGTTGTGGATGTGGTGCACTCCGTCCCGTACCTCCACGGGTCACCTGTATAATAACAAAGCCACTCCAGTGTCTCAATACCGCTAAGCAATAATCTGTTCCCTAACTACTGTAAGCCTCCGGTACCTGCCTAAACTGTCCCTACGCACGTTTCACTCGTTAGATAAAGCTCTAACGAGTGAATTGTGCGTAGGGACAATATGCAAAGAAACAATTGTTGCAAATGTTAATGATATATTTAAAGTGATATAATAAATATAAGATATAGAGGTATATATTTAAAGCATTATAAAGGCAACCAAGAACCTCTAGTGCTCCATAGGTTAACCAACTCACTGTATAATATAATATATGTATAATAAGCAATAATTGGTGTAGACCCTCAAAACACATTGGGGGAAATTCACAAAACTCGAGTTTGGGCATCCCACGGCTGCGATAAACTCGCAGCCGCGGGTTGCCCAAACTCGAGTTTTGTGAATTTCCCCCATTGCCTGAGAGAGGTACCTGCTATGTATATTGTTTTTAAGAATCTTTTTTCTTTCTATTTCTATCTATTTATTTTAAACTAATATTCACTCTTTTAATTAACATATAATAAAAAATGGTATTTTTTAGATAATAAAGATATAAGGGAGAGGGGCGTCATCCCCATAAAGAGTGCCCCAAAGTAAATTGAAGCACTGCTATCTTGTCTTTTTGTTTGGATTTAGTTATTGTTAGTGCTGGCTGCACCTACACTAGACCTTCTAGATAGTTTATAAAAAATGTTTGTTATGAAGTGAAGATCCGAAGGTGATAGGGGAGACACCTCTGTACCTAGTGCTGGGCCATTTATTGATTTTCTGTGAAACATCTAAAAAAAATTTTCCATCACTAGAAATTGCATTTGTGTATAGAATCTATTCTGGAGCAGGCCACTCCATAAAGGATTATATATGACTTGATCAACTATCTACAATCTGGTGTTTCCTTCCCCCTTTTTATGAATTTCCAGTCCCTGTATGCAGTTTGAACAGATTCTATTATGTATTTGTCTTGATTTATTTATTTGTATCTATTTGTTATTAAATAATATATTTTTTTACATATCGCTCCAATTGTTTGATCTCAGCCATTCTTCTAAAGAGTTAGATTTTTTCTAGCACACAATAAACTTTGTTTTTTATTTGTACTATATTAAGGGACCATCTGAATTCCCTATTTTGTGCAGCTTTAAATATCTTTTCTAAATTAGCGCTGGTAAATAGGGAAACTTTTCCCTATTGATATTCTCTTATGTCCTGGTCCGCAGCCTGCCACCGAGCCGTGCCCTGGTCCGCCTTTTCCTGAACTCGTCACCCAGCCGTGTCCAGTGCAGCCTGTTCCTGAACCCATCACCCAGCCGTGTCCAGTGCCACCTTTTCCTGAACCCGTCATCCAGCCGTGTCCAGTGCAGCCTGTTCCTAAACCCGTCACTCAGCCGTGTCCAGTGCCGCCTGTTTCTGAGCCTGCCATCGAGCCTTGTCCAGTGCCATCTGTCCCGGGCCTGCCACCCAGCTGTGTCCAGTGTTGCCTGAGCCTGCGGAGCCCTTGCCCCATGCCCTTGCCCCGGGCATGGGGTCCTGTCTGTACTTGCCTCCTACCAGGAGATCCTGTCTGCCCTTGGCTTCAGGCATAAGGTTGCGTCTCACTGCTCTGTTAAGCCCAAGCCTGCCGTCCAGCCATATCGTGGTTCAGATTATGCAGTCTAGCCCCTGAGTAAGCCTACCATTAAGGGTCCCGAGTGACCCTTGTTGACCTGCCCCTAGAGGTTACTGTTGAACTCTCTCTCCTAATCTGGCTGGGTTCATTATTCCCTGCACCTGTGGTCTGGCCATATATTCTGTTCCTCCCAGACACAGGTGCAGGTCATTCCTCATCCTCNTTCCTGTGTGCATGGTGCCTTGTCTGTTTCTCCTGGTTGTGTGTGGTGAGCCTCAGCCTTCTGCTCTCCCTACAGCCTCAGCCTTCTGCTCTCCCTCCAGCCTCAGCCTTCTGCTCTCACTCCTTGTCTCTCTGCAGCCTTCTGCTCTTTAGTTATCATTTGTATTTCCCATTTTTGTGTTATACTTTACTCTGTTTATACCTGTTTGTAATAAACCTGTATTCACCCTGCCTGTGTCTCCCCTGGGTTTCCTAACAGTTTGTCTACAAAGGCGCTTGAATAAACTGGGGGAGTGGGAAGCCAAATGGAAGATGAGATTCAACATAGATAAGTGTNAAACTATGCATTTAGGTCACAACAACAAGCATGCAACCTATACATTAAACAGAATTAATTTAGGGGAGTCTTCAATGGAGAAGGATTTAGGGGTGCTTGTAGATAATAGACTTAGCAATAGGNNACAATGTCAATCAGCAGCAGCAAGGGCCAATAAGATATTAGCATGTATAAAAAGGGGCATAGATGCACGGGATGCCTGTGTAATTTTACCACTCTATAATTCATTGGTAAGGTCTCATCTGGAATATGGGNTTAACTTTGAATAAGGGTAGTTCAGATGAAGGGCCTAAATTCACTAAATTTGCTGGGGAATTGAAAAGTGGGGATGTTGCCCATAGCAACCAATCAGATTCGAGCTCACATTCTCCAGTATGTAAAATGAAACTGAGAGCTCAAATCTGATAGGTTTCTATGAACAACAACCCCACTTTTCAATTCCCCAGCAAATTCCCCGCTTAGTGAATTTAGGCCAAGATGGTGTAACATTGACTGTTATTTTGATTTAGAAATTGCTTCAGATATACAGATATTAGATTTACTGTCAATAAGTGTTTTTTAGGACAAATCTCACACAAGGTGGGTTGAAAATTCAAAAGACTTTACCAAAAATTAACCATATGGCTATCCATACACTGATTCCTAATGGGCAGCACTCTAAAGAATTCAGTGGCTTTCATGGCCTTTCTGTGCCCTGTGCTCTCAGGCACAGGTCACGTGGAAGACAGGAGATCCTAACCATTGCCAGCCCCATGTCCAACCCCAACGGCCAGTCCCGCATGGTGTGTGGTCCAATTTGGTGTGTTTGTACCTGGCCTCTCTTTCTGATCAGGAGGTAGTGAAGTTATTCCAGTTTAACCACACCAACCTCCTGAGCTTATATGACAAAGTGACCACGTATTTAGAACCAAATACTTTCACTTTCTGGTGACTGGATCTAGTCAGTGTCAGGGCAAGTGATTGGCATATCCCATGCAACATTTTCCAGGCATTTATCTAGGGTATTAAATGCTCTATGTAAAATATTCCAAAGACATGTTTCTCCAGCCAGAACACATCCTGATGTGAGCTTAAGCAGGCATTCTATGCGCTCTCAGGATTTTCATCTGTTCTGCGAGTCATAGATTGCACTCATCTGTATATGAATAGGAAGTATTGCCACTCCCTCAATGTGCAGGTGGTCAGTGATGTCAATGAACAATTAGTATATATGCCAGCTACCCCGGCTCATGCCACGATTCTATATCCTGAGACAGTCACCCCTTTATGAGTCATCAAATGCCTTAAGGGTGGATTCTGAGTAAACTCATGTGTAAACTCATGTAACCTCATGTGTTCATGTTTAACAATGTATGCATGTCATTATAATTGTCTGTTTTTTTTCCAACAGGTGACATATGAGGATATGGGTTTCACTCCTGGCTAAACCCCACTGTTGCATCACCACCGCACACCACCAATATAATGAGGTACACAGAACCACTAGATGTGTGATAAAATGTACCTTTTGGTGTTTTAATATCTTGCTTTAGGTGCCTAGATAAGTCTGTTGGTTAACTTATCTAGGCACCTAAGGTTGCTCAGATTGTGTGGGCTTGCTGTCTGCTTCACAATCTTGCATTTAGCAAGCCATGGCAAGATGTTGTTGAAACAAACAAAAGCAAAAGTGTGGTAGTTCTGTTATCATCTTCCCAGGAACACAGTAGGTCAGGGGTTCATTTTGTCATTGAGAATAATTTCTCTTGTAAGTGTGGAAAATATCATTGACCTAGACAATTTAGTGTATGTGGAAATAGTTTTTTATATTGAACCTATGAAGCAACAAAACGTGTTTTGAAAACAATAATTATAGTATGTCTGTCATACTTATTGCATATTTATAATACAAAAACACTTTGTGCTGTTTGCCTCAGTGCGCTGATGCGAATGTTCCATGCAGTGCCTCTATCCTCACTCTGTCCCTCAACCTCCCTGCCACTAGTCATTTTAGAATATATCCCAAAAAATTGGTAAACATAAACACTTAACACACAATGGCAAAACAAACAATAAACAACACAGCACGCTATACACAACAAAAATTCACACAAACTACAGTAGAACATACACAAGCACACACTAAACACACTAACAAATACTGAGGGAAAAAAAGAGGAAAATAACAAAAAAATGCTTGACAAAAAAACATCCAAAATCATAAAAACAGCACAAAACAAATGGAACAAAAACAGTCACACACCTTTCAACAATCACAAGAAAAACTCTCCCAACATCTCACCAAACACCAACCAACCTTACCTCACTCTCCAACTTCTAACAACGCACTCAGAAAAACACCAATGTTCCTAAGTATATACATACAGAGTTTGACCCTGTAATAAACCAAACTGGCTGAGGAGCTATTTCAAACACGAGGAGTAGAGATGATAATTTGCCGGTGATGCAATCCATCAACTTGAAATCGCAGAGAGATTAGGTCAAATGGTGTAAAATTCGACAGAGATTGTGATGAATCGCTTGCTAGAAATTTCAAATCGCAGATATTTCACTCAAGAAATATCCAATCCCTCACTAAATCGACCTTTAGTAAATTCCCAACTATGCATTAGTTGTACTATGCATACTTTTGTACTTCAATTGTTGCTACTGTTTTGTAATTTCTGGCTAATTTTAGACTCTTATTGAGTTTGTAATGGGAGAAGTGTTTGTGTGATACTGTATGGAAAGGGAAGGGAGAGAAAAGCTGCATGAAGTGTAATATTATCAGAAGTACAATTTAGGTGTATGTAAAGTTGTACTCATACAGGTAAACTTGCATATTGTTTAGAGAAAATCGGTCCTCTGGTGTCTGCTGAGATGCTTCCATTCGATACCTGGACCAGGTCCAGATTTACATTCTCATGACTTACACTCTCGTGGGCAAAACTATGTTGAATTGCAGGAGAGGTTAAATGAATGTTAGTGTTTGAATGCAAAGAAAATGCTTTATTTTTGCAATTTGAGCACAAATACTGACCAGCGTTACTGTTACACTGTTATTAGACTTGTGCTAAGAAACATCATCTCATCATCATCGTAATACTAATTGTAATTAATTCAATTTACCTCCCCTGCAATACAACATGGTTTTGCCCATGAAAGTGTAAGTGATGATTGTAAGTCATGAGTGTAAATTTGAAGCTGTCCCCTTGACCTTGTCTGAATCCTGGTGTCGAAGGGGTTCTGCCCTGCTGGTGCTGTTGTGTTTATACAGGAACTTTTGAATAATCTACTTCTTATACTGACAGTAGTGTGCTGGGCTAATACTCTGTGAAGCTGCATTATGTAAGTTGATACACTGGTGATTGTAGCACAAGCTCCATAATCTCCTTTTCCATAGTGGGGAAGTACGTAGTTTGTTGACTAAGGGTATTGCACCGCTGTGTTTGTCTGCTTTGTACTGATAATGACGGGAAGTTGCAGCAGGTTGCTGGTGAAGTACACTTGCAGTAGATTCCTTGTGTGTTCTACATTAGAGTGGTTCAGCTAAATGGTGAATGCCCTTTAACTGTAATATGGACTATAGAAAATATAAATTCACCAGGTCAAAATACATAATTATAAAGTAATGAATCCTGTTTTATCTTCCTTGTCTCTAAAGACCTTCCCAGCTGGGGCAGGTGTGGAAAAAAATGCTGGTATTCCTGTGTTGTAAGCTCTGTGCATGTTAGGAGAGGGTGAAAAGAGGGTGTTATACTTGCATGCATGAACTTAACAAGTGTAACTTGCTTTTAGAAAGTCTTAGGGCATGTTCAATTTCCAGCAAAGCTGAGAAGAGCATTTTAAATAAAGTTCAGCAACTATATGTCATATGAATTACACAGATGTAACTAATGGTAAAAATTAAAAGTGTGCAAATGATGGTTCTAGCACTTTATGGGGCACGCATATTTGTTTATACCAGCTGTGTTCATGTTAAATTTGTTTGTTTTAGCCTATAACTTGTGCGAGATGACCTTTGGTATGGTATTACATTTAGAGGTGTGTCAGGTTGCCCAGTGTGGGTGTATTTGTTTTACTAACTGGAACCAAAATAGCAAATGTATGAATCTAGTATGTACTGTCTCTTTACGTTTTGAATCTGCTATTGGGGGAAATTTCAGCTATTAAATAAACATTGTACAACTATGAGTAGCAGTGACTATTGAATTAAATTATTTCTTTAGTTTGGGGTGAGGTAATGAACAAATGTAATCATGTATGCAATAATTACTAATTGCGCTATAATGCACCTAGATCGGCAGTATCAAGAAGCGTGATATGGAACATTAGAAAATAGTCTTGTTACAGAGCCACCATTATTTTTAAATAACAATTACTATGATAAAAGGCTACATTAAGTTTTTTTTACTTTTACTTCAAATTATTCTTGAATTCCATACCTATTTGGACATATAGGTATTTCCAAATATTACTTTTAAGGTGATAATTTACATTTTCAAGTGATTTAGCTGACCAGTCATGGAAGATCATGCCTATAGTCCCTGAATTGGGTGAATTTGCATGCGCCGGCACTTCTCTTCCCTGCAAAGTGCTACAATGTATGGTATGAGCTATAAAGGGCTATAATGGGACTTCGCAACACAAGTAAGTAAGTAAATCCTGTGGTCATGTTTGCAGTGAGGAGATGCGAGTCTGGTTACCATAAATATTGACTGCAGGATTCATTTTCGTAAATAGAGCCTTTGGAGTCAGACTTTTCATATCACTGAGACAAGTTATGTTTCAAATATAAATCAGTGCATGAAGTGAGTTGGTATACAGTGGTATGTTAAACTGCCACATTTTCTGCTTTTAAGTTCTGCCCTAACAACAATTTATGTATACATACAATGCATACAAATAATATCTGCATAATTAAACAGTATAATCAGTCAGTCCTACTTATATCTGCATTCTTTTGTTGTACTATATAGTGCTATCCAAATAGTTATAACCAATTTTAATAGTAACGGTAAATCACTTCTTGTTTTTGCTCTCTTGACATCTAGATTAAGTCCATTCAAACAGGCAAGCAGTTGCTGAAAGAAGCCTTTTTACATTTCAATGTAAAGTTTAATGGTTTCAGTTATAAATCACCTCTTGCTTCTCATAATAAGTGCCTAGTTTGTGAAGACTCTGTTATATATTGATGATTACAAGGATGAAGATAAGAATTGTATTCACATATTAAAATTCTGATAAAAATATGATGTCTTACCTCTTTTGGTCTGCTGACTTGTTTAAGAACAATCCAGTGGCTATATTTTCTTTGTAGACCGTGAAAAGTCCTAAAAGTGTAAAGAAGCATAGTGCAAGAAGGACTTTGCTATAAGTCTTTGAATGCACATTTACACAAGGATTAATGTTTCTTATCTGCATTGTGTCCGTTCTCACTGTTATTCTTACAGTGTTCTAAAAATGAGTTACTTAAGGCTATAATTTTTCTAATCTGTTGTGAACTAGCTTTTCTCTGTAACAAGTTCTAACATGATTGCAACTAAATAATGCCTATCTCCATGTATTTAGTGAATGTGGTTTAAAATCAGTAGAAAAATGAATGTGTAAATGAGTAAGTGCATTCCAGAGTAGACATAATGTTTGAAGACTTGAAGGCGGGTCATTCAAGTAGTGTTTTTTTAGGGCTGGCTTTAATATATTTACAAAACTGCATAATGATTAATAACTTACTAATTTTACATCTAAGATTTTTAGTGTATAAGCAAAATAGAGGAATAACTGAATATGCTAACTCGTGTCTAAAGAAAGTAACAAAAAAATAATTGATATTTCTCTGGTAAAAGTTCATCAGAAAGTAGAAGACAAATCGCTATAGTTATAAAATAGAGCTGACTTCAAGATTTCTTACTCCTGTAGACCGCAACACTGATAGATTGCACAGGTGGAAGTCCCATGGAATGTGATTTCAACACCAGATTAGTGTGCGATTCAAAAATAGTTATTATGAAGTTCTACCACAGTATTCTTAGTATAAAAATACATATTGTGTAATTTAACACATATGGTATGTGAAGCAATTGTAACTACCAAAGGCTGTGCCCCATAGCAAACCTTTCAATGGGGCCGCTTTCCCTATATATATATATATATATATATATATATATATATACACAAAAACATGGGGGCCTCAAATTGCAGTAAAATACATAAAAAACAATAAGACACAATAATAAGAAAAAGTCTGGCTGTGGATTCCATTTAAAGGATTCCATGGGTAATTCGGCAGTGGGGCCAGCAGGCCCCCTAGCTGTCAAAGGAGACAAGGTCAAAGGTCTAGCATCTGTATGTAGCATCTGTATGAAAAGAGCAGAGAGATACCCAACACACACCTTTGAATATAAGTACTTTGGGTTGCTATTGTGCCTTCATGCAAAGAGTCCTGGTGGTCTGACGTACAAACTGCAATCCACATGGGCATTGCAGCATGTAGATAAATGGGAAGAGTTAAATAGCCTCTGAAGAAACAGAATCTCTAGCACCACGTATTGGTGGTAGCAATAGTCCAGGGATAGGCAAAGTGTCAAACTACACATCCCAGCATGCTTTGTTAGGTATTAATTATGTCTTTGAAGTTAAAGCGTGCTGGGACTTGTAGTTTTACAACACCTGGCAAGTCGCACTTTGCATACCCCTGCTCAAGTCACATTTCACCCACTAAGACGTCTACAGACAGACAACGGTTTCGGGGGGCTTGCTCCTCATCAGTATAGAGCAGGAATCTGGCTGGCTGATAAGTGGAAAGCACCCCGAAACAGCTGTATATGGGCAACTCTTCCATAAGGAAGTAGTTGGTTACTGGTTTGGCATTTATTCCAAGTCATGTTTCATGATTTTGTGGGTCAGATGTCACTAGAGAAACACTACCTCCCATAGGTGGTGCTAGATATTCTGCTTCTTTCCCCAGATGCTATTTAAATATTTACATTTTTAGTGACGCATGATGGTCTGTTGGTCTTCACACACCATTTTGGTGATTCTCCTTAAGGAGAAAGTCTGTCCCCCTTGAGAAGGTGGCACCACTACTTGTAGAAGTAACTGTTTGGACTATTCTCAATATATTTCCAAGTTATTCAAATAGGCCTATTAAATTTAAAACACCCTACTAATTTATATTGTGTGAGCCCATGTGAATATTACATGGAAATCCAATATTATGGAAATAATATTGGATTGTTGTTGTAAATCCAGGCAACGTCTATATTGGCTGGGTGTCATGAAGATTTTTAGGTTAGTTACTTTTAGCATACTGATGCATTCAACAGATTTTAATGATTCATTTAAAAGCATTGGGATATCCCCTTTTTTCAAAGTTATTAATCAAATATGTAGATTGATCTATATAATTAACATTACAGGTAGAGTTACGCTTTAATCTGCCTAATTGGAATTTGGATAAGTTATTTAACCATGTCCTATAGTTCCCACTGTTGAAATTTAGATAGTTCTTGTGTTTGTATATTTCTCATAGATTTTACTGATTTGTTTTCTTCCCCATCTGCTATAAAAGTGAGGTCTCTGACTTGGCGAGATCAAACTAATTGTGGTTTATAATGAAATCTACTGCTGAAATAACGAATCTCATGGCAGTACATAACAAGGAAAAAGCACACGGTAACATTCCAGGGGTGTTAGAACAAGGCAGCGGAAGGTCCGTTCAAGGTTTTAGCTGCCTCTCTCTCTCTCTCTCTCTCTCATGCTGCAACAGGACGCAGCCAGCACTTCCGCCCTTCAGCTGTCTGTTTTCCTGCCTGCTCCTCCTCCTCCTGTCCAGCCCTCACTCTGCCATTGGCTGTCCTCCCTTTATTAATCCTGCAGTTGGGTTTCCACACTGCGGGTTATAGCTTCTCTGCTCTCTCGCTGTCTAGTCACTCTTTGTGCTCCTGCCTTGTGTGCTAGTGTTCTTTGCTTTGGATCTCTGCCATTGCACCTTGTGCCTTGTCTAAGTTCTACTCCTAATTCCTTTTCTCTGCTGGTCTCCAGTTCCCTACTCATTACTTTCAGCTCACCACTTAACCCTTCTCTGCTGGTATCCTTTCCCTGATCCTTACCTACAGCTCACCACTTAACCCTTTCTCTGGTGGTCTCAAAGTCCTTGCTTATTTACCTTCTATACATCTCTTAACTAGTGATGGAATCCAAATAAATTAACAACAGGTTCTATCCCCAACGGCTCCGCCCCAGCCCCACCCTGACAGGCTACCATATACAAGTCAGCTACCATATACACAGGTAAAGGTAACCCCAACTATCAGAAATCTCATTTAGTAACAATTGGAGGGTCCAGAGGAAGCAGCCATGACTTATCCTCTGGATTTTTCAGATATAAAGTCTGACCACTGGAGTCAGCAAAGCAAGGGGGGTGAGGTTGAGGCCACATAAGGGACTCCTTTTGTCTCCATATCATAACTGAATTGAAACTTACTATGGATTTTAGCTAGAGAGTGAGGAGTATAGTCTTTCCTATTTTGTGCTTAGTTGCTTTAGTTGCTATAAATATATAGCCCAGGAAACAGCAGCTAATTCTTGGGTTGAGGTTGTAGAACATATGGAAATGTGAAACAGAAGGATCAGGGAAATTGATTTAAGGACCTCATTAATACACAATTCTTATATAAATAAAATACAATGGTCATATCTTCAAGATACAGTGGACAATGCCATTGTTGCTGTTATTGCTGTTATGTTATTCTTGTATAGTTGTAGTATATTGCTTAGAAGGGGGTTCCAGTCCTTTCCTCAACTTGTTGCCTCATTTTTTACCGATGGAAACCACTATTCTTATTTCTCCCAGTGCTGTCACCCTAATCCTTTTCTCTCATCCCAGAAGGTATACATTATTGCTCTCCAAGAGACTCATTTTACTTCAGATGATCCCCCTTGATTCTCCAATAATAAGTTTCACTTATGCTCTTCTGCAAATGGTGCAATACAGCACAATAGAATCGCTCTGTTTTTTCGTGTTGGCCTGGTCTTCCATATAGCTATGAAATTGGAGTATAGAAATGGTAGATAACTGATATTGGTGGGTGGTTTAGAGGATAGATTTGTTATGCTGGTATCATTAAATGCCTCTAACACCTGCCAGGTGCTGTTTACTAGTGCATTCTTGGAAGCCATCAGATCTGGCCTTATGTTGTCGCAATATCATATAATGTTCCCCCCTTTATTGCATATAGAAAATTGCTTTCTGCATTTGATTTATATGATGTTCTGCGAGTTTGCCACCCAACTGTTCGAGATTAATACTTTTTTCTCCCATGTNAACAACTCGAATTTCTGCAATGATTTGGTGCTCCTTTATAAATAAACATTGCAATATATCCACGATGTTCAGATTCTGCCCATTACCTGGTCCAATAATGCCCCAATGTTTTTAGGCTGGAATCTTGGGGATAGCAGGATCCTGCCTAGACCATGGTGTTTACCTAATTATATTCTCACCAACCCAGAGGAAAGCGTGTCCATTGTTGGTCACCTCTCTTTCTACTCACAAGTCAATAATCCCTAAAGTGTCAGACTGCTGGAGTTCAGAAACAGCTGGAACTGCAAATGTCCCATATTGAAAATGTCAATAAACCCTGCCCTCCTGATAGTTATAGGTCTCAGTTGGGGGAGCTATGGGCTCAACTTCAACAATAACCACTCCATGACCTTCTCCAAGCTCTTGCAGGTTACTAAGTCCTTCCCTAGAGACAAGATGCCAGGACCCAATGAGTTTATTAATAACTTTTTCTATCTTGAGTTTCAAGAACAATTAGGGCTGGATTCAGCTTTTCACTCTCATGACTTACACTCATGAGTTACACTCTCATGGGTAAAACCATGTTGAATTGCAGGGGAGGTAAAATGAATGTCAGTGTTTGCATGCAGGGAGAATATTGTTGCATGTTGCACACAGATACTAACCAGCGTTACTGTTACACTG
>JABWIB010006630.1:5064-15344 GCA_016617825.1 Platyplectrum ornatum
GGTATGGACATTTAGAAGTGGGGGTATGGACATTTAGAAGTGGTGGTATGGACATTTAGAAGTGATGGTATGGACATTTAGAAGTGGTGGTATGGACATTTAGAAGTTATGGTATGGACATNTAGAAGTGGAGGTATGGACATTTAGAAGTGAGGGTATGGACATTTAGAAGTGGTGGTATGGACATTTAGAAGTGATGGTATGTACATTTAGAAGTGATATGGAAACCCAAAATATAATAGAAGTCAATGGAGATTTTATTTTTTTCTGTTACATCAGTGGGAGAAGTGCCGGTATGGCATACCCCCGTATACACCTCCACTTCCAGCCCTGGTCCAGACTAACACTTACACAGAACTCGCAGTGCTATACCAGCAATAATCAGATACCGGATTCCAGCTGTATCCAACTTTAGGTGTTAACATTGGCAGGACCATTCCCCATCATTATCACAACCTTCCAGACATTGTCTCCTTCTCAATCTGGGTCTGGTCNTATGTAAACAGTGAATGGTGATGCAGCTACTACACCAGGTTTGGAAAATGACTTATTTAAATAAAAGAAGTATAAGAAAGCTTTGCACGGCGCATGCAGTAACTTTATTGATATGTGTGTTTTTATAGAGATTCATAGCAAAACAAACCGGCGCCATTATTGCGTCAGAGTAGTACCGCAATTGTTGTGTTCATGAAGACATTCTATTCAGTCATTTTCCACTACAAGAGGAAGAAGCCTCAAAGACATGATAAGCAGATTGCTATGCGATAACACAGGAACAAAGGCTGATGGGCGGGATTGTGTACGTGGTGAGGAACATGTACCTTTGGCAACGTGCTTGTGTTAACTCTTTCACTTCCCGGGAAGAATAAAAAAAAAAAACTTCTGATGGCAAAATATTCATGGTAATGGGGAGTTAAATAAGGTCATGCATTTGTGGGGCGTGTGGGTATCCACTGTGGGAGTATGTCTCCACCTAGAGGCGAAAGTAGGGTATTGCCATAAATACATAGCTTGCAGTGTGTGTGGTCATCAGACCTCATTAAGATCTTTACTGAGGCTTTAAAGTAATTGAATAGCTGNTGATTTATAATGCATTGTTCTGCTGGGTAAATAAAGTGAACCATTAAAACAGTAGCACAAAGCAGTATAGTAATTCCATTTATGTTTATGACCCAATGTTGTATAGATCCCCTATCCACTAATGTTTTTATGCTAGTCCGTAGAACTGCNTACTGGGAGTTTATAAGGTTTATAAGAGCCTCCTCATAATGACATATCTAAAGGGTCAGTGATGAAATATATTATGAGAGGCTATAAAACATTATGTTCTATGAAAACATATTTTAGTTCTTTGGATCAGATCCAGACCTCAGGGCAGCTGACCTGTGGGGGGCTCCTAGTGTTCGCTAGTGTTGTACAAGAACATTTGGATCTTTCCACCTCCAGTGCTGGTTCCTATTGATGAAATGTCTACTAGTCGGTGGTAAGTCAAGACGTAAACTAGAGGCAGATCAGTAGCTGGTTATAAAGCAAAAGATGAGAAGCTCAGGCCAGGGCTTGTTTGGACTCCTGGGTATGAATGTACCCACTGACTCTAGGGTTTGTGCTTTGCTTATGAATCCAAAAAAACACAGGTTCAGCTCTGGATCCTTTCCTGCGGACCAAATGATTAATCATGCAAAGTCAGTACCCTCCCGTGGCTATACAATGTACCCCATGCTTTGTATTTACTTTCACTATGTACCAGGCTGTACCAGGAAATTATGTGTGGCTGATGAATAAACGTTATTAATAATAATAATATCATCAAGGGAACTACTGTTTATGCGAAGGAGAAGCCGGCCTCGAGAGGGGACTTTTTGAATTAATTGAATACAAGCAAATAAACAATTATTTTCTCTCCCTGAGCGCATTGTTTCTTTGCATATATACTTTCTGCTTGGAATNCAGCCAGTTCCAAGAAAAGCTGCTGAGAAGTGAAATATAAATCATTTAGCACCAGNCGTTTTGGATCCGATTCATGATCCTGACCGGTCCCCGAGCAAGGGATCCATCCACTGGGCAGGACCTTTCCCCACTGCCCACCTACATTAAGTTAGGNGGATGGGGTGACCATTTAAATGAATCAAACAGGGCAGCAGTCCATGNGTTAAGACAAGGGTTGAGCAGCAGTGGCATAACTTCATCCCACTTGCCCGGAGGCAAGATAAATTTGTTGTGAGCAGTGATCCCTGAGCGACATCTTCCAGCAGCCCAGAGTTTAGCTTGCGAGACGCTCTGCTTTGGGAGATACAGCTCCAGTCCTGTTTCACGCTATAACTCGAAAACCAAGCCACCCCCAGAGATGCCCTTTGGGGGGCATGGACAGCAACCCAGGAGTGGTCAACATGACAAATTTCAGCTGGATCGGTTTTGGAGTTTGGGGGGTACAGAACTTCTTAGTTTCCCAATGTAAACCTATGGGCGGCATGTACTGACAAGCTCTATCTCATAAATCAAGTTATCTGCACATCTGAGATGTTGTGAGCAGTGAGCCCTGAGCGACGTCTTTTAGCAGCAGAGAGTTTAGCTTGTGCGGCACTCTGCTTTGGAAGATACAGCTCCCGTCCTGTTTCACGCTAAAATTCAAAAACCAAGCAACCCCCAGAGATGCCCTTTGGGGGCCATGGACAGCTACCCCAGAGTAGTCAACATGAGAAATTTCAGCCTGATCGGTTTTGGGGTTCGGGGGGTCGCCTCTGCCGGCCGGCCGAGCGTCCTCCTTGGGGCTAGGAGTTCAAGGAGTTCAGTGCATTCTCTCTCCCGCATCCCAGCACTACCATACAGGAGGAAACATGGATCCCCCTCCTTTGAGTCGAAGTGACACAGTTTACATTTTTCATTAATACCCTTTACTCCGTCTAACCCAGAAATGAGACAGACGTGTTTATTTCAGATTGTGCCATTTATTGAAATCAGACATCGAGTTAAAATATACAGCCAGAAAAAAATGTGCCAGGTTATTCACCAGCATCTTACCAGTGTAACAGTCACAGGCTAAGAAGAAAANCAAAAAGATAACCAAATCCTGCAACCTGAACAAAGTATTCTGCAACACGTTACACCGGAGCGCGGCATGAAGTTACGTATAAAACAATACTTTTATCTTTTAGCCATTTTGAAATCTCTTAAAACATGTTGTGCCTATAGCAATGTGACTGTTGTGCTTTAGCCTCTCACCTGTTACAGGGTTATTACATTTCACAGGACATCTCAGAAATCAGCTCATTTCATGCTGCATTAACCNCCTTACTCCTGTCACCTGCTTAAATACTCTGTGATGCATGGAAATATCCTGCTCATCTGCTCATACAGGCTTCATCCATTCATTTCTAAAATAGATAACATCCCAGTCTATAGCAGATTGCTAAATAAATGAAGGTGCTCACAGACAACTTCAATTGATCCTTATCAGTAAAATATAAATGTGAATGGTATAAAATNTAATAAATTATCACTAGACTTATATGTCAGGGACTAATGAACATGTACATACATCTACAAATCCCTGACATAAATATAATATACGTAAATTTTCTGGCACATAACACATAAGCTTAAATTTACTAAGCAGGGAGATTGCAGGGAGATTGGAAAGTGGGGATGTTGCCCATAGCAACCAATCAGATTCAAGCTCTCAGTTTCAATTTACATACTAGAGAATCTGAGCTCAAATCTGATTGGTTGCTANGGGCAACATCGCCACTTTTCAAACTCCCTACTTAGTAAATTTAGGCTTGCGTATAAGTAATTTCAACCCTTTTGAATAGTCATTTTAATAGTCAATTTAATTGTTTACTAAAACTTTATTAACCTATGAGTTGATCACTTGTTATCACATCGCATTGAAAGACCTGTTTCTGACTTTCGCCCGGGTGTTCCTCTTTATAGACAATATAACATTTCTTTGGACCAGTTTCTCTCTGTTGAATACAGCGCCACCTAAGCAGGCAAATAAGGACCAATCCCATGTTTCACGTGGAGTACTGACCCAGTGTTTTTAAACTTCCGCTTATAATAGTGGAAGTAATGATAGGATTGGAAATCTGGTTGTCGTGTTTGTTAGAATGCCTTGCAACCACAACCTGTCTCACAATCAGAACCCAACTGGATCATGCAGATTGCAAACCAATTGTGTTGCTTAGAGCTTGAGTAATTGCGAGCCTCTTGTAATGCTAGCAGTCAGAAAGCACTGAAATTGCCATAGTTTGGCCAGTTACTTTTATTTTTAAGGGTTGCTGACTATTGCACCAAATTCCTACCAGGACGGGACAGTCACCCAAAAGAGGCACAGTTTGGACACTATTGTGATATACTTTAATACCAATATTATATGCCCTCACAGCTCATTACATTTTTCCTAATTAATGACAGTAAGGAATACAATCAATTACTTGTGGAAAACACAGCTGAAGTATTTCTGTTGGTTACCAATACCCAGTATATTAAGTATTAGTAAAAAGGCTTGAATAATGCTAATTATTTACCATTAGGGACATCTGACCAATGACTCGGAAGTCGCCTGTATGTAGTGAATTGATAGGATGTCATCTATTGCTTCTCTGTGTAGTCTATTGAGTTAGTTACGATTGGAGAGATTTTCTCTTGTCCATTTGTTTGTGTTTTTACAANCCGAAGTAATTAAATTAACTAGTACTGTCTGGCTCTGAAACTGAGTTGACTTCCAAGGNGCAGATAAGGCATCAAATGTTTGGTCACTCAAGAGAATACATTCAATAAGAAGTGGTAGAAGGACAGCACCCCGAAGGTGAAGACAGAACTAGATAATTTTTTCANAGCCAATCGCATTTATGAGCATTAGAAAGTTACAGTATATCATATAAGAATGTAGGTGCATCTGTTAATATTACATCTGCATCTGTTACATATTATATGATGTGTACAGTATCATGTGTGCAGCATCAGACATATGCACCAGAAAACAGTTGGTGTTAATAGGACATACTTGTGGTGTTCAATGGTACATAAGCCTGGATCCATGTGTGTACGGAAGTTGGNCATCTGACGGGATTCAGGATCTCATCCAAAATGGATGTTTTAGGTGTCAGCTTGGGAACCCCCAGTGCGGGAAGAATAGAGAACTTGTAGGTATGTTCCCCATGGAGATGCAAGATCAGTCAACATCTAACAATGACATTTCTTATTACTTTGGTGACCAAAACTTATTGAACCTCTTGTGATATCCTGAAATGTAATGCCCTGTAGCAGGTGAGAGGGTAGGTGCTGAAGGAGAGGTATCACACATTATAATCTTTACAGGTACAATTTTCGGAAGACTAAAGACAAGACATTCTGCATACAACCCCGCTCCCAAAAATCCCCCTTCAAGAAGTCAAAAAATATCCTTTTTTAATTCCTTTTTTTTTAAATATGCCCAAATATGAGCGAAATATATTCCATGCAACAAATCATCTGAGCCTACAGAAGGTATACAACCTAGTCGATAAACTTATTTGGCTTGCTAGGTCTTATACCATTGAATAGACGAACTACAAAGTGACCTTGTTGCCTCCGTTAAAAAGGAATGCCGGAGGGGCTTGTGTAAGAAAGATGTTAAGCCATATTAACTTTAATTTATGTACAAAACAAATAAAAAAACCTATTCAGTATTTAGGTATGATGGTCAATCAAGAAAACGTCATGGACTATTGTCTCCAAGACTAGGTAACTCCACCAAGTACTACTACTGACCACACAGGTATATTACGAGAAGTCTAGCTCAAGAGGTTTCCCCTCGAACTGATGGTTTTAATTTCATTTCAGATCTAATGCTCAAAAAAAACCCAAAAGCAAGACCTCTTTACAAAATAACTCAATCATTCCACGATCATNGCAAACACCCCACAAAGCACCATTCAAACATTACTTCATGCTAGAGGTATACAACAGACATTGTGAAGACCATACCACCCAAGTCTTCCGTTCTATTTGTAGGTTAAAAGTACAAAGCTTCGTGTAACCCAATGCAATTCAGAAAGTATCTCCAAATGGGACATCTTAAATCTCCACATCTCCACTAGAAAACTAAAGTGACACCACATTCCAGATCATGTAGTCATATTTCTGTGTTCATAGAAAACAAGAGGACATGTACCCACTACATTTATCATATAGATACTTTATAAGCAGCCTAACAGGACAGAACACTATTTTTTATTATCTACATTGTAAACATGCCTTCACCGTCTCATCTGTAGACTTCNTAATTGCCTCGTTTTGAAAAAGCCACCATGCAACAGTTACCGCAAATGCCCTGTACAGTAGGTAGCGTCTGGTTTATCAGAAGCTCGCCTATGAATAAAGTAAATCAAGAGCAGTCACTGAGTTAAATTCAGAAGCTGCACTAAAAACTACACTAAAAATGAGACTACACCTTAAATCTAAGAAAATGCAGAGAAATGAAAACATTTTCTCTCAATGGACGGCAAAATATCATACTAGCGGTAAACCAAAGGTGCGCAGTTCTCCCATCCACCCGTAGGTGGAGCACTGGGAGGGCTGTACAGCGTCAATTTGCTTTCAACGATAAAAGAAAAAGAAGTAAAAACAGCAAAAAAAAACCCAATGTGATAACATTGCAAAAAGTTATTACAACAATGTGTTACTCCTATAAAAAGCATGCATATAATATATCTCAAATAGAAATACAGATTTTTCTTAACACACTGATGTATTCCCACAAAATATATATATTTATATATGTATCAATATTTATATATTTATTATTACTATAGCTTGCATTATCGCTCTGCGCAGAACGTTATTTTTTTTTATTGTGTGTTTGTTCATTGCACAACATTGCTTTGCAACTTAAATACTATCAACCCTTTAGCTCTTAAATAAATATACATTCTCTCAAAGTAGTTGCAGGTGGAGGCACCACACCCCTAACTTAGCAAGGTATAGGCCAGAGTACAGCAACAAATACATCTATCTCTTTTTTATGTTTATTGTAGTTATTATTATTATTATTTTTTGTTGTTCCCTGGACTGCTAACTCAGGTATATCTTGATAGGATGCTCTGGTATTTAAGGCAACCTTAGACAGCTTTGATTTAAAATAAAAACATGAAAAACAAAAAGAGTAAACTCTAAAACAAAGAAAATGACAAGTCCTAGTGACATGGAGAGGTGACAGATGATCAATGATCTCTCAACGCACCTACACACCGGTGTGATGTCGGAATTCCAGGTGCCTCCATTAGAGCGTTAGAACTTGTGCTTTTGGTTTCTGTTAGTATGTGACACTTTTTGTGCTGACGTGACTGTTATACATTACAATGGGAGCGCACCGGTCCCAGTCATGGTATTTTAACACGTTTACTGCGGTCAGCCCCAAAAGTGTGCTTCACATACTATGTTGAAGTCACCCATTATTGGATTGTGTCATTGTTTTGTACATGTGCATGGATATCACACCGGTTTCTAATGACAGAATTTCCAGGAAAATACTTAACCCCTTTCTCACTGACCTCTTATTTCTGGGCGACCAGGATCAGTGCACGCAGACCCATGCACACACACACACACGTACGTACGCACGTACACACTCACACACTATGAAAGGTCACCTGGTCCCTCCGAATTAAAAGAAAGAAAGAGAGGCTTGGATAAACCAGCGAGAGAGAGAGAGAGAGAGGGGTGCAGAGAATTGGAGAGAGAATTGGAGAGTTACAGAAGACTGAAGGGGCTTCCTCTTCTGCCGGTGATGATTACAGTCCATGGCCAGAGCTATGGTTTCAGCTGAAAGACACAGGGAATAGAGCACTTTGTTATCTACGTTATAAACATATCTTCACCGCCTCATCTATAGACTTCAACTACTGCTATGGATACAATTAATCAAGCAGTCACTGGCCTAAATNTACTAAACTTTGGGATTGGAAAAATGGGGATGTTGTCCATAGCAACCNATCAGATTAGAGCNTTCAGTTTCATTTTACATATTGGCGAATGTGAGCTTGAATCCGATAAGTAAGCAATACCCTCATCCACCCATAGGTGGAGCAATATGAGGGCTGTACAGATTCAATTTGCTGGCAACAATTAATAAAAATGTTAAAACCAGATTTTTTTTCATAACATTGCAAACAAGTTTCACCTAAAAGACACAGTGAATGTTAAATATGTGTCCAAAATACATTATATAATACAACTGNCATACCTCTCAAGTCTCCTGATTNGAGCGGTNCAGTCACGATTTCTGGTGACTGCCCCCCTTGCCCTGTACATTGTCCAGATAAGGGGACAAAATTGTTTCTATCTTATTTTTTCCCATATACAAGACTAAAAAGGGACAGGACCTGGACTAAGCAGGGGTGGAGCTTGGGCAGGGTTATTTGTCCTGTTTGTGGCAATGTTGGGAGATATGAACTGTGGATGACTAAGCAAGGGGCATCTATGGAACTTTTTGTATTTTAGTGACTCAAAGTAGGCTATAGATTCAAAGTAGGCTATACATTTTTGAAGTCATAATATTTTAAATATAGTGTTTTTAACTACAACATGAATAGTATTAGCGAGAATAGTCATTTCCAATAAACAGAATGATATGGTATAAATGTTAGGATTTTTATATAAGGATTTATTATATTTATTTTTTATATTTATTTTATATGCGAGAATCGAAAAGTGGAGGTGTTGCCCATAGCGACCAATAAGACGACATCTCTAACTTCCCTATTACATACTCAAGAATGTCAGATAGAATCTGATGGTCGCTATGGGTAACATCTACACTTTTCAGTTCATACCTAGACATATAGATGAAATAAGGCCTAGGTCCATTGTGGATTACAATGGCAGACTGTGTCTTATCTGCTGTCATATTTTATGTCTCTATTATGTCTAAATCAGCATAAACTTGAGTAGAGAAAAATACAATAACTGGGTTTCTTACTGTGGGAGAACGGAAGGGGCCCCCGATCGGTGGAAGTGAACATTTTGCCATTTTCCATCGCGGCGATGCCAGATACATGTCTCCTCTGATTGGGCGGTGCGAGGAACGCCACTGGTATCCAGGTACTGGGTTATACGGATATAGGCAATGCAGGCGGACTCATCTCCCATCAGGTGGATGTGGGGGTTCAGAATNGTTGTGTGAAGAGGTTTATTGCTGCGTGACCACACTGGAGGAAATGAAGTATCATCAGTATGTGCAACTGTCAATCATATTCTAATTTTTAGCAGATATAGAATGAGATGAAAGCGTTACTGAAGAAGACATGATCCTGACTTAAGAGTCTTTCTGTAGGCTCCCAAAGTTACAATCTTATTTTCTCTATGCATTATAATGAGATTTAGAGATACAGTGATGTAGGGTGTGACACATATATTGCAGAGATGTTATGCAGTGGTTTCCACACTTTCACTGTTCGAGGCAGCCTTAGGGTCTCAATATGTTTTCAAGGCACCCCTAAGACAAAAACATTACCAAGCAGTCCCAATTTTTACGTTTTTGAGTTTAAATAGCGTAATAACTATTTAGGCAAAAACACACTCAAATCTTGTGTACTAACACTAGCCGTGTGCCACCATGACGGAAAAACAATTACACACTCTATTTTGCATTATATTTCCGAGGTCCAGGCCTGTCGCAGGAGATAACACTGTATTAGCATAATTAAGGAGAGATAAAAGGGTTTCTCATGCATCTGATATTAATACACAACTCACAATTCTCAAAGTAGAAGCGATGAAAGTCCAGACCCTCCACCAGGTTTCCCAGCGCTTCAGGCTCAAATGCAGTCATTCCTGGGTCACACATCTTACTGCAGGAGGGAGAGAAATGCTTTAATGCTGGTAGCGATGAGGGATCTCAGGACGAGCTGTGAGTATGAAGGTTTCTTTGCTCTATTTAGTAGGTATTATTAATGTACATTCCCAGATCAGATACGGCACTATATAGATCAGATCCAGACTCAAGCAAATGCAGTATACATAGAATCAAACGCTGGAATTGCTTAACAAAGCCATCATTATGCAGATTCACCTACTGTATATATGGGGAGGGATACCTTTCCCACAACCTTCCATACATACAGGAGGCCACTACCCCATACATACAGGATACCACTACCCCATACATACAGGAGACCACTACCACATACATACAGGAGACCACTACCACATACATACAGGAGACCACTACCCCATACATACAGGAGACCACTACCCCATACATACAGGAGACCACTACCCCATACATACAGGATAGCACT
>JABWIB010006630.1:16951-33785 GCA_016617825.1 Platyplectrum ornatum
CTGCCGAATACCAGTTTTTTCGTCAATGGATATCGTCAGCATTCGTCAGACATTACATATCGTCAATACAAATCGTCACTTACTGAATACTATACATCACCAGTCACTGACGATTTCAGATCACTGACGAACGCTGACGATATGAAATCTCTGCAGAAATCGTCAGTTAGNGAATTCCCCCCCCAGATGTGGAGGAATCAGGGTTGCCATATGCAGGTATTCGGAATCTGCCATGTCTTCCTGTTTCTTCTTAGTATTTTTTAGAAATAAAAATCATTGGTGATAATGCATCTCAGTGTTGCCGACTTATACTCTCTGCCTTCCAGGAGAACTCGTAATATGGGGATGACTCAGAAGGAGTCATCCCCAAGGACGAGACTTGATGGTAAAAGGTCATCTAGTCCCGTCCCTTGTTACAATGACATTTTTGGGTGGGATTATGGCTTCCTTGAAGCACATCTAGTATCATAAAATCCATTGTTAATTAAATCTGGGATTTACCAGCAGGGTATTTCAGTCTCTGAACAGATTTGTAGTAATATAATAATACCAGTGAAAAAGTCCCGTCACATTACTGCAAATCAATGTAAACTTGACCCCATGATGCCACATTCCCAGTACTTCCCAGAGTTTCTTACTGGGAGCATTTTTAATGGTGGGTCAGGGCAGTCAAGGAGGATGTATGCAAATAATATGATGAGGGCGAGCTAAGAGCCCCGCGTAGTACGCAAACTTCTGAGTCATCCCCATTTTACAGGATAATTACAGGAATTATACACATGGGAGGAGAATGGCCTTTTCTCAGCTGCAAGGAAGTCTGGATGGAGCTGCTGACGCTGCGCTCGGAGCTCAGTACGCAACAGATTTGTCTGAATCAAAATTCAAGCCCGGGGTGGGAGGGTACTGGTCAGTATCTATGTGCAAAATGCAAAAATAATGCATTTATGCTCATCTTATGCTCGTATGTTCAATAGTACTGTACATACGTCTAGATCCAGTTCACTTGTCTCTCTTTAAAGCAGGGACGGACTGGCCATCTGGCACCTCCGGCAAATGCCAGATGGGCCATTGGAGTGATGGGCCGCTACCAAGTGCTTCTGGAGAGCTTTAGCCATCCACCAATCAGTGTGCTGACTGCCATTCAGCTGCCGGCTAGGAAAATGAGGAGGATGACTATCAGCAGTCTGTTTAGTGGATAGCTCTAGGTGGGCCTGTGTGCATTAAATGCCAGGGCTGCTTTTTAGTCCCAGTCCGGCCCTGCTTTAAAGAGACAAGTTTAAGATGTTGTGGTTGCCAGTGTTTTACTCGTTTTCCTACTGTGATGGTGAGATGGAAGATAGAGGGGTTGGGTTAGGTTTAGGGGAGGGGAAGATGCGTAAAAGGAAAAGGTTAGGCTATGGGGAGGGTTAATAGAAGGGGAAAGTTATGGTTACATGGTTCAGTGGTTTGAACTTCACCTACGGCATCCAGAGACCTCCCCTGGCAGCGTATCATAGATCCATATTAGACAATCAGAGATTACATATATGTTAGTTGATCATTAGAAAAGTATCAAAGGATTATGGATTCTTATGGAACACTATGAGGTGAATACTCACGTGTAACATTCAAAGTCTCCATTGCTTATGGCCTCTATTAGTTGCTCTGTCACTTTAATGATTTCCTGCTTTCTCACTGTAACCCGAAGAAAACTGAATGTTAATGCAGATACAGAGTATAAAGAACTACAAGAGGGGTAAACAGAATGATGTAGTAATTACCAGTGTAGGACAAGGTGGCATATAGATAATTAAAGCCACTACTGGATGGTACAGTATAGTANAGTGTGTATGTGTGTAACCATTCACAGATTTCTTAATACTTACAGGAAATATTTGGAACCCCACCCATACCATTTACCATAAAATACCTATACATTTGTCGCCCACAGACCAGACCATTCCCCTACCTACCTTTAGTATCTTCATCTTCAATAGTAGTGTTTGTACTTTCTGAAGATTCCTGAATGAAAACCAGAAAAGGAGGAAGAATAGTGTTATTCCAGATGAAGAACGGGTTAGGTGTTTTGGGCACAAGAAGAGCACCCGTCCAGAAGGTCTTGTCCTGTGGACGAAATTTCCCTGCACTTTATATATTGACCACTAGATGTCGCCACTTACCAAGAAAACAAAAAAGATATGTTCAATGTATTTGAATGTTTTTTAGGGACAGCCTCTTATGGATCTACAGTGCAGTGTTAATGAAGACAGTGCATTCATTGCTTCCACATTATACCAAATCCCAATACCAGCTGCGCCAACTGACTGCGCACATAGCTGTGGCTACACACACACAGCTGCTCATTCCTCTGTGAGCCCCAAGTTGAGATTGACACTGCCCTCTGCTGGGCAAGATGGTACAGGTACACTAATGTGTCCATTAGCATCATTTGCTTAGAAGCGAACCCAATCTGTTAATCAGAGGATGAAGAAAGGAGCTGCTCAGACTGGCACAGGTCAGTGTCTTGTTGAAGTTCGGGTAAGGTAAATAAATGAGTTTTCTTTAGAGCTGGCTCCTTGGTGTTTTTCTGTATAATGCTTATATTAATGCAGTGCTTGTACTGTAAAGAATACCTCTTAACTGCCCTGGGGTTATNCAACATGGGTGGAGTTTTGACCAATTGTGGTCACCTGTAGGCTGTACTGAGAGAAGTTTGGTAGTTTGGGTAGAACAGGCACAGGGCTTCTTTTTGGGGGAGCTCAATGTAAGTCATATCCTGGTAAAGCCATTGATATTNCAACTTATTGTCAGTGGTGCTACCACTATGATAGGACAATGTAGACATAATTGTATCAATAAGTATTGAAAGGGTAGATGTGGAATGCGTTCCAGAAACTTACTACCCTTTTTTACTTTGTTTCTTTGTGCATAGGAGCAGTGGTTGAAGTGGACATGTATAAGATGTGGCATGGAAACATAGAAAATAATAGCAGAGATGGGAGAATGGAGATTTTCAATTAAATCAGTGGTAGAAGTGACGGTATGGCATACCCCGTATATACCCCCACTTCCAGTCCTGCATTGGAATCTGCATTAGTAGAAATTGTCCTGTCTCCTTAAAATGTATATAGTTTTACAATGGCTGTTTAAGGGTTTAGTTTTATTATACATAGTTTCCTTTATCTTCTTGCAGAAACTCCTGTTGATAATGGGAAGGATCTTTGTAACTTTATATTTATGATTACATATGTAAAGCATAACTATCAACATTTGGAAGGACGAAAACGGGACAAAATAAACGCGTTCGACCCCAACCAAATTCCCCCTTAAACCTGCCATGACTCCAGCTAGTCCCGGTGAAACCTGCCCCTTTTGCCATTGTGAGAAAATTATGACTACCGTGTTTCCCCGATAATAAGACACTGTCTTATTTTTTTTTTTCAGGACAAAAAACACCATAGGGCTTATTTTCAGGGTAGGGCTTATTTTATTGACCTGCTTTTAATCCAATCATGGTCCTCAAGTGCTGCTGACATTATGACACCTCATTGTTCCCCCTGCTGACATTATGACACCTCATTGTTCCTCCAAGTGCTGCTGACATTATGACACCTCATTGTTCCCCCTGCTGACATTATGACACCTCATTGTGATTTAGGTAGGGCTTAATTTCGGGGGAGGGCTTATTTTAGTCAGTTTCGTGTAAAAAAGGGTAGGGCTTATTATCAAGATAGGTCTTATTATAGGGGAAACATGGTATAAGGAAAAAAACCTTATTGCCTCCAATTTAACTTATTTTGAGAATTTCTTGACAATATTTGAATTTGATTTCGGGAAATGTGTCAAAAGGCTGCACTAATGCTTTGCAGCCAGCAGGTGGCAGCAAGTATACATAACAACATTATTAGCTGCTACTGTTTCAAATGCTGAGTTACTGACAGCTGTATTATAGCAATGTTATAAAGTGTCACATCAGTACTTCCTTACTGTAAGTCTGGATCCTGACCCATATTATTATTATTATTATTATGAAAACTTTTTATTTATAGTGTATGACTATCTGCTTCTGCTCAGTGTATTACACATATTAATTGCTGACCTGCCTACTGTCCTGTGCCAATACGAGCAGACCGTAATCTCCTCCAGTGTGAATTATCTGGCATGAGGTTGCCACCCTCCGAGACTGTGCTAAGAATCCCCTGTTCGGTGAGCCAGGCACAGTGGGGTTTTCCCTGTCATGTCCAGATAACTCTGCTCAGATGGGATCAGTAAAGCAGATGTTTGCTCCTTACCGGGANCCAGAGGAACCAGCACTGAATAAGACAAAACATAAACTCACCATCAACTGGACACTGGAACTGGACTTTCTTTTCTGGAAAAACAAGGAGAACAGATAGGAAGGAGAGTGAGACACACAGCCAGCAGCACAGTGACCACAGGGGAGCACACCGGGGACACAGCACGGTCAACACGAAGCACAAAACAACTGCACCAAGATGAAGACATACAGGAGGCGACGGAAAATACACATATACCATATAGCACACTGCCACAAGATTACAGGCTGCTGAAATGGGTGTAGGGGGCATGTGGGTTATATTTAGTGACCCCCGATGTAATCCGGATGATATGAGTGTGTGTACATGGGCCTATGTGTCTGTAGCTGCAGCCAGAGGCTGGACACACATATAGGTGCACTGAGTACCAGGGAGCATCTTATAGCCCTGCGGCACACAGGGTCTGCCTGTCACTCAGTGGGGACCAGTCTCTGTACACACACCCTCATACAGCAGCGTAGCGTTCTGCAGATGAGTCAGACCGGCATAGAAAAGCAGAAGCACAATCAATAGTGGCAGAGGAGGGAGCACAGCAGGGAACACACACATTAAAACATCGTCCTAACATTCAGCTCGATGTCAACCTGCACAAAAGTGAATGACGCAAGTTAGAGGATTACAAAAGGTCAAAACTCAGGACAGATCACAGTGACCAAAACCGAACCGGAGAGAGAGAGAGAGAATGAGGCAGTGACATGGTGTGTGCATTAAAGGGAACTCATACCATNGCAGGTGTCTTCCTCGCTGTGCCCGGGGTTGTGTCTCTGTTATTATGTGTTCACTATGGCTTTTCCTATCATTAATCAGTTGTTACATTTTGGNGATTTTATTTATTTTTTTTTTTTTACATCAACCCCTAGGACTGAATGACCTGGATTCATTCTATATACGTGCGATGATTTGGAATTTATAATATAATAAGTATATGTGTAAGTACCCCCATATGAACGTACTGTTTGAACACATACTGAAAAGCTCTGATCAGGCCTTGAATCCTTTCCAATGGCAGGACGTGGGTGAGTGGCCTAGCCCTACACATGATCCTCCTTTGCGTATGAGCCCCAAGTTACGTGGATTAGTTAGGATAGGGTGCTGGGATTAAAAAGTGCCATGTATGGGGAGAGTTGTACCCTCACACTTCACTTCACTTTGAAGAAATAAGAGGAGTTCCTCTTGCAGCATGCACAAAGAACTAGCAATAAGGTGGACCAGGGCTCAAAGGGAGGAAGTATATGGGGATATGTCATACTGTCACTTCTCTTACTGATATGAATTGAAATACTCTAAATCCCCATTCACTCCTATTATTTTCTATGTTTCCATACCGCCATTCGTACATGTAATGCAAACCCATTCCAGCAGGTGCAGAATACTCCACTTCTGAGCTTCCTACTTGCTTGATGTTTGAGAACCGTTCAATCCCTTTAACAAAGGCGGTTACCATAGTAACAGACTGCTGATCAATGGAGTATTTTGTACCTGGTGGAATGGATCATGTTGGAGGGTCAGCTAATGTGGACATCATACCCATACACCGCCCTCAAAATATCAAATACATATGGGGGCTGATCCAGAGTTTTGGAGTAAGGGTAAAACAGGTGCAAGTGTTTTACGTGCATGCAATAAAATAAATTAATTAATGTATTCATTTGCATCCCTCACATTGAAATATGGACTTGCTCAACTCAGGACCAGCCCCATGGTCTTAGATACCCGTCCGCAAGGGTTAAACAATGGTTTGGATTTTCCCTTGTTTGTTGTCTGATTGATAGTATTTCCAAAATACTAATTCTCTTTCCATACAATTATAAAACCTAAAGGACGAGCAGCAAGAGGCATATTGCAGATTGCTTTATTACATTTAACTGAATTCAAATCATTATATAGAAATGTAGATAAGTCTAGGTATGAAATATTTTTATTAACACAATACTATGTATTACACCTTGTTTTTCATGTATACTTTCCCTTTAAGGCAGTATGCAGTGTACACAGCGCTGTACAGTCAGAACATAAAGCTATACAGAAAAGCAGAGAGAAGTAGCTATGGAAATAAAGTGATATATATGACCCCCCATGACCTGGAAGGGGTAGCAGCGAGTGCGTGCAGGTATGCAGTGCAGCAATAGAGCAGCAGATGGAGCAGTGTGTAGTGCAGTACAGTAGCATGTCATACAGTATGCGGTGCAGGAGAACAGCAGGTGAGACAGTAGGCAGCAGGAGCGCAGCTGATGACAGGAAACTGCTTTGTTGGGTGCTTTTTGGTCACCTGTCCATAGACTTGAGCTATCAACAGGTAAATTAAAAACTCAATCAGTTTAATGCAGTGGACACCATGAATTAACTGCGTACACATGAGTCAACATCTCCAGGAGAAGGAGTAGGCTATGGGACGATCATATCATTCCTCCCAAGTGTCCCCATTCCAGTGGTACAGTGCCCATTTCGGGTGACTGTACCACCTGGCCTCGGCCTGTCCAATGTTGGGAGGTATGTCATACTATTATATTCCATCAGACAGGCAGACTGTCCAATGCCATATACAGGAATGATNCCCAAAACCCTTAACACACAATGTCCAGTCCTTGTACCCGATGGGTGTGATGGGTACTTGTATGATTAATTGGGCAGCTCTATGAGTCACTACAATTAACCTTATAGTATGTACCCGTAATGAAAAACCTGTAATTGTAACACAGAATTATTCTAGACAAACACTTCATTTTACCCTTCTACTAGTACTAATCTGCCACGCAAATGAAGGAAGCCATTTTATTGATGGAAGTATTTTATAACTTGAGTTGAGGGTTTAATTTATGCAAAACACTCCCTGAAGTCCCGCCCCTGCATATTTAAAGGCGCCAATCAAAAATGTCATTAAGCCCCACCTATCCTTGGTAAATTTCAGGATTTGCGGCGGTGATGTACATTAAATCACTACCTCAAGCCCTGATCAGAGAGATTTGCTGACATTTCCCAAATCTCCTGTCATAATCCTTGCATTTGGTGCCGGTTCTGTTAATTAAATTACACTCCATATATTCCATCAATGGCAGGACATCTGTATCACTCCTTCCCCATTACCCATGTTACTGACAGGCTGTATTGTCACGAAGTGTATAAAATGACTACCACCACCAGTGAACGTATGAAGAAAATAGACAGTGTTTAAAGACATTTCTCGGATTGGGATTTCCTCCTCCATTAGCTCCTTATCTTCAAATTGTCCCTATTTCACAATGAACATCCCAAATCATGGACCCCAGAGTGGTGGGTCCTTGTCAGCCCTGCATTTAGGGGTGGTGTCTAGGTAGATTGTGCTAGAGTTTATTTAATGTCCCAATTTGCCAAGTTAGGGATTTGCTTCATCAACTAATAATCATCAACTAAGCTGTCAAATTAGTTCATAGCTAAACCGGGAAATCCACCATAGAATTTCTGGGCATTGTAAAGTTCGGTCTTGATGAGTAACCAATCAATGGAAGCTGTTATCAGCAGGGGCGGGGTTTTGAGCATAATTTGCATAAATCACATTCTCACGTCCCACCCCCGAGCAACCCTGAAGAAGACATTTGTTAAAGGGATTCATTAAGTCCTGTTAANAATCTTACATTTCCTGCGGACATTAACAGAATAATACAAGTAACACAATGGCTTCCTCCTGCAACTGGATTACACACACTTTATAATAATTAGCGGAAATGTATTATTATACACAGCAATAACAAATGATTACAAGTGAACATTGCAGATTCTTATGGCGGAGGGTTTTCCTTTGTGGACACACAATTGTGGACATATTCTCTTTCTGATGAAGGAAAGTGCAGCAGATGGCGTTAAGTACTGAACTGAAACACAAACCCTGATTCAGGCCGTTATAACCAACACTGAGAGGTGCAGAAATGTCATTACAATGGAACTATTAGCGTCTATCATTATAACATCAGTGTCATTCATTAGGGTCTGACGACACCTGTTCATCCTTTGCATATTTAACGTTACACTGCAGAAACACCAAATAGTCAACAATGAAAGAAAAAATAATCCTTATTGTAACATTTCCACCTCCCCTCATGTGCAGCTATATGCCAATGTAATATCACTAATAGGGACATATAATGGGACATTAGCAGATATTAGCCAGGGATGGGGCAGCTCTGATGGGATATATCTGTCTGCCTCTCAATGCGACACCACACAGTATCCCCCAATGAGGCACCACACAGTAACCCCCAATGAGGCACCACACAGTAACCCCCAATGAGGCACCACACAGTANCCAATGAGGCACCACACAGTAACCCCCAATGAGGCACCACACAGTATACCCCAATGAGGCACCACACAGTAACCTCACAAGCCAATGGATACATCTTAAATCTTCATTTGCGTATCTTCTCCCTTTATATTCATCTCCACCAATCACAAGTCTCCTGAACCCCTGTCCCCTGAATGGCAAACCCCATACATTTGCTATGAATGGGTGGATGTGATATCATCAAGTCCCACCGGTTCATACTACTGATCGGGGCTGAGGTATACTGCTTTAGTCGTGGATGCGCCATAGTCGCTTGAAGAGTGGGCCCAGATCCAGTGTTTTATTTCGTTGTCGTATATTTTTATTAGCAGGGCTGGTTACACGCGCCATAGGGACGTGGGGTGGTAAATACCCCCACTTAGTCTTTTGTCCATGGTTAATGCTGGGCATTGGCTTCTGCCGGTATACACTGCCCTCCCCGTCACCATCTAGCTGAAGTAATGGTCAATAGTTAATGTGTGGATTTATATTGTTATCACATGTCATTGTTTTTCATGGTAACTTACCTTAATTTATGTTAAATGTATTTAATATATATGAACTCGGTTGAGTCCCTTTCTACAAATGACAGTCCATTATTTAAACAGGTAGGTAGGGTGGTATTGCACTGCATAACATTGCGGTCTTGGGTGAGGTCCATTTTTCTACATAGCAGTATTACCTACCTGCTACACTCCATTGTGATATATGAAACAAATGTGCATCAGCAAATCGAACTGAAATATCTGCTGCTTATTAATAGCAACCGTACAGGAAGGAAAACCAAAATGATGGCTGCCTTTACTGCCTTACACTGACTAAGCTCTTACCATCCATGAGTGTGTGTGTGGGTGTTTGTGGGTTAGTTATGTTTGTCATTCAGCGGGAAATGCTGCATATTGGCAATATTTTCACAGCAGGCCGGGATACAAGCAGTTTGTACGGAGTAGAAGAGATTCACCCTCTAGTGGATGCAGCAGAATATATAGGAAACTATGGAAAATCCTTAAATAATGAAAATATAGTAATATATCATTTTTCTAACATGAGATGTTGTCATTGGTGATATATGTAAGTAGAGACAGGCAAATGAAAACGTATGCGGAATAATGATATTAATGAGTTATATAATCCGTTATCTGTTAAGACTGATTAGCAGCTAATCAGACTCTAGGCCTAAATTTACTAAGCAGGGAGATTGATGGAGTGGAGATATTGTACATGGCAACCAATCAGATTCAAGCTCTCAGTTTCATTTTACATACTGGAGAATGAGAGCTCGAATATGATTAGTTGCCATGGGCGACATCCCCACTTTTCCAATGCTGCAGTTTAGTAAATTTAGACCCGGGTTATCTTCATAGTATATGCTAGAAAATGATAGCTCCAGTGTGACTTGTTGCAACATCTCTATGTTTACTCTTTACAGCATCATTTGAGTGTACCAATAGGTGCCCAGGAGGTGGCTAGCTACCCCTGGACCCTATCCTTGCAGAAGACTCCCCGGTCTGTCCAATTCTGAGCAGTGCGGACGGGTAGCAGAGCACCATAACCAGATATTCTCCAAAGGCATTCCATGGAACAAACACCGCTTGATTATTACATACATTACATACTTTCATATCATTTCCATCGTTTTGGATTCTCAGTTTCTAATCTAAAAAGTAGCTGTGGTTAACATTGATCATAGAAAATTAAATGTGTGAAACCTTTCGTCATCTTCCAGCGTAATACAAGGTAAGGTATCCCCTTACCTTAACCCCATCGTTCTTCTTGTTGCTGCCGCTCTTTCCTCCTAGGAATAGAAAGTAGGCAGTGAGAATGCCCAGGCCGGGGACCACCAATATGCAGAAGATGAGAAGAAGCATAATGAGAAGACCTTTATCTTCAGACCACTGCTGACCCCAAGATGTGGCAGAGCCTCTAACCAGACAGGTTTATAAAAGCACCTAAATAACCGAGATTCCCAAATCTACACAGGGTCCAGGCCACATGTGAAAGTGAGAAGGTCCCAGTCCTCTTCACTCTCCCTCACTTCCCTTCATTCTCCTCTTACTTTCCACCTAAACCATCTGCTGACCTCCGATGGTCTATCTACACCAGGTCGCTTCTGGCCCTGAGAGGTCTCTGACACTGCCCTGCTCGGATGGAGATATGTAGTCACATCTTTATCCAGCCATCCACTGACTTGTTTATGTATTTCTGGCCTCTGTCCCTGTACGCCCAGCCTCCTCTTCCTCTAATAATAGCCCTTTAATGCTGTGGTCATTTGAAGCAAGTGTCCCATGATGACAGCTGCGTAAGTGTATGATACACAGTTGTCTGTCTATATCATGCACTCCCTCATGTAAGCTTTAAGTGTCTCCCAATGTCCCTGCACCTCCTCCAATGGGCATTGTACACGTAAGAGGGGAATGAGGAGCAGGAAGTATTGTGTTATGGCAATCCCCCCTCCCATTGCTATGTACATANCTTAATACCATACTTTTATATGCAATTACAGACGCTCCTTTGTTTGATATTCAGCAACTAATTCAAACATTACAACAATTACACTTTGTCTCATTATACGGAGATCTGGTGTATTATATACAGTATGTTAAGCCCCTTTGAAAAGTGTTTGTCCCTATGTAACTGCCAGCAGTTCTAGACCCNGACTCTACTCCTATGTGACATCTCCAGGGCTTGGCATACGCAGCAACAGTTATTTGACTCCTACTCTGATCCCAATTTAATCTACTTGATGCCACATATCATAGCTTTTATAACTTGTAATATGTTCCTCACCCCCTTCCCCCTCACCCTGGATGAGGTACAAGTATTCAAGCCTACAAGTACTATGCCCAAATAGTGCAGTGTCTATGGTCAGCAGAGAGTGTGTGACAACAGGGTTGGCAACTTTTGCAAATAAATATCAGGGAGACTGTGATAACACTATCAAAGCGCCACACCAAAGGGGTTGTGTCTTATACCACCCCAGGGGAGTGTCATGTAAACAGTTCAGCAATTAAATATTTGATTACATCTCGTTCTCCATAACAAGTTATAATATCACAATGACTTATTCTTCTAAATCAATCAGGGAGATTGCCATACACTTCAGGGGGTCAGGGAGATCACCATACACTTCAGGGGGTCAGGGAGATCGCCATACACTTCAGGGGGTCAGGGAGAAAACCATACACTTCAGGGGGTCAGGGAGATCACCATACACTTCAGGGGGTAGGGAGACAACCATACACTTCAGGGGGTCAGGGAGATCACCATACACTTCAGGGGGTTAGGGAGACCCCCATACACTTCAGGGGGTATTTCTGATATTCAGGGAGAGTTGGCAACTATGGGTAGCAAACTTATTCTGAGACCACCATAACAGGCAGGCATTTTATATCCCAGGATGCTCTTGTGTATGAGGTCATCACTTACCAGAGAAATTTCGTGTTGCAAGCATTGTGGTCAAAATAGCACCCTATAATTAAAGACAACATTTTTTGTTAACAAACGAACACTATAAAAATTCAGACAACTCAAAAGGAAGCCACAAACTAGATTTTTGCAAGCCATAAAGACTTTGTGGTTGTACAGACTGTGCCACCATAAACAATGTTTTATATACACTGTGGTTATGAGTGCAACCAGCACAGAGGAAAAAAGTGCCTCTAACACCACTATGTATGTTTTACCTTATATGTGTCCTATTTTCATAACGTATAAACCTTGTGGCCTTTCCTTCTATTGATATAACTGCGTAACACATGCCAAAACACAATATTACACATGATAATCTTATGTTAATAATGAAATAATAATTTTTTGCATTCTACACACTGGTTTGCATACAGTCTGTGGAATGGTATAGAGACTTCTACTCCATTGGTAAGATTATACTGGCAATACTCTTCCAGTGTTAATACAGCTGGACAATAATGTCAATTTCACTGCCAAATCTCCCAATGCACAATGCTGTAATTCCACATACACTGTTTCATAATTAGATCACACCATATAGAGAGAATATCTGGCAATAGGTTAATAAGTTTATTTAAAATGCCACAGTGAATGACTAATTCAAACAAGTAAAATATGTCTGCAATAGCTTACAGTAACTTTTGGATTAAATGATGAAATATATACATTTAGGGGCCGATTCAATCCCGCGCGAAGATGGGAAAAAACGCGAAGTGCGCTTTTTCCCGTCTATTATGGGACTGAAAGCTTGCGTCTTTTTATACGCGGCTCAATGAGCCACTAATGAAAAAACGCGAGTTTTCCTGCCTTACGCAAATAGCGTAAGGCAGAAAAACTAGGCGCGAAGGGGATTGAATCGGCCCCTATATGCTCAATCTATTGCTATGAAGGAATCATGGAACTCCTGATGAAAAAGATAATATATGAAGAGCACTGATGGTAGGTCTGTAGTAATTTCGCTCTTCTTGGGCTGCAGTTGGTTTTACTGCTGTTATCTGCGTGAGCGGGTCAGCAGAGATAAAAATAACCATTATGTTCGGAAGCAGTGGCCCAAGCAAACTCCATTAATCCCAGGGGTGAGGATTTATAACTATTAGTGCTTCACTGGTTGACTTGAGAAAGTCTATATGTCCCTGCTCCATATAAAGTTGGAACTTTTTCCTATTTGTGAAGAAGTAAATAAGGACCAATGACGCATAGTTTAATGAAGGAAGTCCTCTAATAAGAGAACTGATGGTAACTTAGAAGGCCTACATATTTCTTCCAAAAAAAAGCTACATGGGCAGCTCTCAAGAGCATTTGCCAGAACCTTTTAGGGAACCAGAATGAAGACCACTACAAAGAGCTGCTGGACAAACTCTTAAAATGTTACAAGACCATGGGGTATAACATGTCTCTATAATGGCCACTTCTTTGGCTAACACCTGGACCTCTTCCTATCTTGGGGCAGTCGATGAACGGTTTTACCAGGACATGTTCTTAATGGAAAAGTGCTATCAGGGCAAATGAAGTCCAAGATACTGTATAATGGATCTTGTTGACCAGTGTTACTTAAATATTCTCCTAACTGACCTATTTTGTGGACACCTTACCTTCAACTTTCTCCTGGCATTGAACTTCTTCAGGCAGTCCACTGTCTCCTGTCTGTGCATGCAGGAAGCCACTGTAGATCGATGCTGAAAATAAATGAAGCTATGTCAATATGATTCGATACAGGAAAAGTGATAAGAGGCTGAGAGGATGAAGCTATGAACATGAGAAGAACCAAGAGGAACCACTTACTGATATCCATGGGTGTTTCAATGCTTCGGCAGCAGTGATCCTTTTTGCTGGGTTTATTGTCAACATCTTATTAATGAGATCTTTTGCTTCTGGGGTGACAGTGTCCCACTCAGGGGAAGGAAACTAGGATACAAGGGAGGAAAGAAGACACCATGAATTATGTGAAGGATAAACACAACTATGACACAAGGCCTGAAGGTCTGTGGTTATTTTATCTCTATAAAAAGTTAACTTGGAGATGTCAAGAACGCAATAGCTCTAAGTGAAGAGATGTGTGGTGGTACCATACAGTATTTAATTAAACAATTAAAAATCCATAATTGTTTGTATGGTGTATAAGTCTTTGCATCATTACTAAAACAACAGAAGTACCCATCAACCACAAACGCATCAAAAACTGTATGGATGGATCTTTTTTATCCTCCTGAAATTTCCAGTAGACTCTCAAATTTTGGGTACTGATGCATGACGCATTCGAGGGGCGAGCACTAACCACTTACGTGAAAGTTAGGGACACTCTGTCATATGGAACAGGGTGCTATCAGACTGCAAAATTATTATTGTCATAATCAACAATATAATGAAAAATGTACATTGTGATCAATGGGTCTGTAGGTTTCCTTACATCATAAGCACCGGCTTTGATCTGCTGATACAGTCTATGCTGGTCTTCATCCCAGAAGGGTGGATAACCCACAAGTAAAATATAAAGAATAACTCCTGATTGAGACAAGAAACGGAAATCAGTAAATGCAAAAACCATTAACAAATGTATTAGATAAGACTCAAAGCTAAAGCTGAGCGGTTGGGCATACCCCGTCTAGACCCTCACTTCGAACCCTGAATGTTACAATATGTGGGTCAGTCAGCTTATAATCATCTGATCACCTCAGTTATTATGTTGTGGCCAGTTAACATGTTTGATAATCAAATCAACAGATAGAGGTGTGTGTGTGGGGGGGGAACGGTCATCAGCGCTGAATGATACATGTACATAAACTATCCAAGCCTTTCACATACACCTGTATTTGTACTGGGTGTATGTCATGGGGTTGGCACAATGATGTCATCACACCGGATACTTGTATGTGGACATATCTGAATGTGGACGGACCCTCCTGGAGACTCAGCTTCTAACACTCTTGTCTCTCCATAATTACAAGCTGAAAGCCAGTGATAATACATAGCAGACAGTAACAACGGCACGCAGTCTATCTACAGCAGATAGAGACACATTACCACAAGCCCACAGATCCACGGCCTTTCCATAGGGATCTTTCCGTAACACTTCAGGGGAGAGGTATCCAGGAGTTCCCGCAAATCCTATATGAGAAATGGATAGCATCAATGTACAGGCATATTAGACATGACCCTACAGGACCCACAAGCAGGAGGATATGTTGCCTACTGGTGCCACCAAATTGCAACTGACAGCTAAATGGCTCCTCTTTACATGCTCTCGTTGGCAGCCAGGAGGATTGGCAGCGCTAAGCTGTTGGCAGGTTCTTTATAGACAGAACTCAGCATGCAGAGCTGTTTACATATAACCTGCCAGTAGCTGACAGCGTCAGAGAGACATGTAAATCCTGACAGTGAGACAGACTTGGTGGCTGCAGAACAGACATTCGGATCCACTTGTCCTGTTTTAGAGCTGCACATGCTCAGAACACCTGTCCATTCACACATGCAGAGCAGTCAGTGTGCTGCAGCTGCATGGATGGGGGTTCCAGTTCTTCATCATTCAGGGTTCTGTCAGTGACCTTTACCGGGTCTAATGGTGGGTACCCATCAGAACATGTCAGTCACACAATAAACAATAGATTCAGCCAACATCTGTTCAGTGTGTTCCACAGACAGTCTGTGGTTGTTCGACTTGATTGTTATACGTTTCTAATATTTATGATCATTGATGCCTCGATATCTGTAGAATAACTTCTGTGTGACACATGGGCCTAAATTTACCAAGCATGGAGTGATGTTGTCCATAGCAACCAATCATATTTAATCTCTTAGTTTCATTTTACACACTGGAGAATCCAATTGCATGCTATGGGCAATATTCCCATTGTTCAATCTCTCTGCTTAGTAAATATAGGCCCCGATATTCAGACCAATGATTCCCATTCATAATTCAATATAGAGCCACCTTGTGGACTAGTATACAATTGCAGCATATCATTGCAGCAAAGGTTTCCGGGATTGGTTGCTGACGATCAACAAGACTGTGTGAACAGGGACATTGTGCAGCTGGAGATCGTTGACAGAGCAGTGTACAGCTTTAATATCCTATACATTGCACAGAACAAGATCCATCTTACAGTTACAGTTTTTCACTCTTAGAAAATTAAATCTGAGAACTTTATAAAGTTGTTAAAAAACTCACCAAACCAGGCCTGCTGCTCCCCTTCCACCTCGATCGCCAGCCCAAAATCCGCCAGTTTCACAGCTGCACCTTTTAGTTTGGAAGCCAGTAACAGGTTCTCAGGCTGTGTGAGATGAGATGGAAAATGTTACACCTCCGAACAAGTAAGAAATGTCATATACACCTGCAATTCTCCGAGGTGACTGCCTTTACTGATGTGTTAGAAGGTCACATTACCTGTATGGATGCTGAGACATCTGGTCTAAATTCTTTCCAGTGTGTTCTGTCTAATGATGCTGCAGAATAATTGGTTTTAAGGAGCTCCTTAAACATTAAAGATGTCCCAGTGTCTGAAGGAAAAACTTCATCATAGCAACCAATCATATGCAAGCTAACATTCCCCAGCAGGTAAACTGGAACTGAGAGCTTGAATGTAATTGGTTGCTAAGAGCAATATCCCCACTTTCCAATCGTGGAGTTTAGAAAATTTATGCTCAGGTCAGAGCAATGTTAGTACTTTTGCATAGTGCCACCTTGTGGATGAGCATGTAATTGCAGCATATCAATGCAACAGATTTATCGAAACATTGCAACAAGTTTATGGGAACA
>JABWIB010006631.1:0-17283 GCA_016617825.1 Platyplectrum ornatum
AATGTAAATTACTGTCTTCAGCCCCGATAAGTACTATTGGGGGGTTGGTGACATCAGATTTTCAGAGATGATTATTCTTTTGTTATCTGTGTCTTACTTCTCATTTACGGAATCAAATAATGCACAACCATAAAAACGTATCTGTGATGTAATAAAATATGATATATCCTTTACTGTCAGGATATTAGTGTGATATGTATAAGCAGGGCTGGATTAACAGGCACATGGGTCTAAAGCTGAAAGTGATGAAAGGCCCATTAGAGTGGCCAGTGATGCCTGGACGTGACCACTATTGTGCGTGTGGTGGTCAGTTATATGTGGAAAACTTAATCACACTGTGCCCTCCTTCATCACACTGATATCATTAGCTGCAGCTATGTGGGCCTTTTTAACAATGGGGGCCTGGGGTTGTAGTCCCATTAGCCCCATTGTTAATCCAGCCCTGAGTATAGGTCATTCACAAATATAGGCAGCCACAAATAAGGCGCTATTTAATTCTGAGTAATAGGTCTTCTGGGAAGTTTAAAAATTAAAGTGGGTTTCATTTGGAATCACTAATGTATATATGCAAGGAGATTTCTCTGCCTCTTTCTCTTTTAGAGTACACAAGTCACCTCTACTATACACCCAAGCTGTCCAAGTGTGTGTGTCCTACAGCCACCCATCCTTTTCATTGCTTAGGATTCAGTCGTGCCAATGGTTATCATTGGCTTTGTATATCAGTCCTAATTGCATTGCCTTTTAACCTGACTATTTGTATGTAGAATGGTAACCATTCATCTTACTGATAAGAGGTCTATTTGATGGATACCTAATAGTCCAGTGGCTGCTTACATGTATTGTTTCCNTATTATTTCTTGCAGATATGTTTCACAATTTAAGGAGTCTGTGAAAATTGAGGAACACAAGAACAAAGCTGCACACAAAACCATGGGCACAGCCAAAGTGGAGGTACCCTCACCAAAACAATATCTGCAGAAACACACAAGGGAAACATTGCTGGCACAAAGTAAGTCATATCATCAGTCTATAACCAGGGGAATGTAATTAAGCAAAAAATACATATAAAACCTGAAGGTTTATCAATCTAATAATCATCATTTGACAGACCTATCCACCCTATACAAAGCTAGCTTTCATGTCACTGTTCTTTTCAATATTTATTTTTTTCGCAATATTAAAATCCTAATATGTGCAAATATGAATGTAGACATTGACACAGAGAAATTACTACATAAATATCTTTTCATAGGCTGCTTTACAGTAATAATGTAGGACGAGGTGAGGGGAAGAATATTGTACTTTACATTTGTATTGCTCTGTGTTTTCGTTCATAAATGGCAATTAATCTAGTTTTCACTTAGTTATCAGAAATATAATATGTATAACATACCATTAATTATTTTCTCAACTTTCTTGAAAAAACACAAGAAAGTGCTTCCTTCGATTCCACAGAAAGGCCTCCAAGATGTTTGGCAGAAGATAGAAAGCGCCCCCCAGTGCCGCCACGAACAGAACAGCCAATAATGGGGATTCAAACTAACAAAAGCTTCATCGCAACCAACGTGGCTGAGGCTGTTATGGCTGTACCTAAAAAGCCGCAACCTATTTTTGTAGACGACAAAAAGGGGGACAAACACCTGCTTGAAACTTCAGGACTGGTTCCTAAATACATCAAGAAGAAGGTAAAAGTGCTGTTTATTTTAAGGTGCTCACCTTTATACCTAGTAAGGTCTGGTGTTTTTACTTGTTTATAAGTTACAATTGGGACGTATTAATTTCTGGTGGTTTTAATAATGGAATAATGGAAAATACTGACATATCATGGTCTTTTTTGTTAAGACCTGGGTGGCTGATCCATAGTTGCACTTACACCTTTTTTTAGGGGCAAGAGTAGAGCTATACAAAAGCATGTTGCAATGTGAGGGCTGCAGATAAGTTTTAACTAAAATGTATGCAAAGAAAACACTTTGCTTTTACACATGGAACTTACAAACGGTATAGCATTATATCAAATGTGTAAATTAGACATAAACTAGGAAATTTCACCTTTCAACTCTAATTCTGTTTTTTACAGTGTACACTTGCCTCCCCTGCAGTTCAGTGTTTGGTTTTGTCCAGGTCTACACTTACTGTACACCTGTTTTGCCTGTACTCCCATACTTCGGATCAGCCCCCTAATGTACTGGGAGTTTCCATTGGAAGACCAGGACACAGTTGGGATGTTAAGATGATTTCACTCTTTGGGAGTAGTTAAGTTCAATTGTACAGTATAGTTTTGCTAAATGACGGTGGGCGGTGCATATATCTTGGTAGTTTTCAGGAAACGGCCTCATATCACCTGCACAGCAGACTGGATGAAGCATTGAATGTCTGTTCTCAGAACTCTGAGTGTAGCTGTATCAGAACTCTGGAGGGGGTCCACTGCTCTGAAGTCCAGATGGGCCAGAATGCAAATCCATAATATAAACAATACAGAAAACACATATAAAGAACAGTGGACATTCTGTTGGCAGTGATGCAGAAACAAGAGCACAGTTACTACAATAACATGCATAAGGTATCCAAGTGACCCACATATAAACACAGAGCAGTCAGTGCACAGCCACAGCCTTCTAATGTTAAAGCTTCCATTCACACAGGTGACAGAATCATACCCAAACACCCATACTGCTATCTGCTTCATTGCTTTCCTTTTCTCTTCACCGTAATGAAACCTTCCATTGTCCTCATCATACTCTCTCAACCACAAATTACAGTGCAACTTTGGCTTTATAAGGTTAATCCAGAAAAAGTGTCCATGGCTTTTACTGGAGTGAGATCAGCAGTTATGGGGGGAGCTGCTAGGGTGAGTCTTGTGGGCTTTTGGAGCCCCCTTGAAACATGGCTGCCCAACATCACCCAGGGCACATGCAGACTCCCCAGTTATGACAGTCTGGTCAATTAAATTGTAATTCCATGAAATCTGAGAGCCACCAGTTACTTTGTATAATTGTAATCATTTGTAATTACAAATCATGGTATGTTTGACTCTTAAGGATTATGGTTCCACACCTGAGTACCTCATTAAGAGAAATGAAGATGTAAGGAAAGCTCAAGAGGAATATGATGCTTACTTAAAAGAACGTCTTAGGATGGGCGCCATGAAACAGCTTTCCGAAGTGGAGAGGCAGAGTGTCATCGAGGTAATAATAACATTAACCACAGTGTGGAATAAGGTCAGAGGTATGATTATGGGTATCACAGCATGACGGAAATTCTTAATGAAAGGCTGTTGCTATCTATAATTAGAATACTTAATAAAGTATTCTTTTTTTTGTTCTCAGCGGAGGAGAGCAGCATTATAAGTGTCATTTATATATGTATTAAAATATATATAGCAACTTCTCAGACCTACCTCTTAGATATTATAAACTCTCTCTTCTCAAGCACCTGAATAATGCTGCTTCACCGCTTACCCCCTAATCTATGGGGACTGGGTTCACCTAGTAGATCACTATGTGGACTGGTTCTAGACTTACGTACTATTGAATTTACAAGCGTAAAGTTACAAATGTGAAGGTAAAATGAATGTCAGTGTTTGCATGCAGGGAGAATACTTTTGCATTTTGCACACAGATACTGACCAGTGTTGCTGTTACACTGTTATTAGAGTTGGGCTGTGAAACTCTCAATCTCAACTCTAATGAACTAATGAAATTTACCCATTGTTCAACCATTGTTGAGTCCATAGATTATTGTAATGCTTCTACAATAATTATTCCCTTATTTCTGTTTTACATAGTAGAGCAAAGCTTAAAGTTTAATATTGATGTGATAAAAGTGGTTGAAGCCATACTTATACTCATTATATGACTAGATGTAAAACAAAAATAAAGAACAAAAATAAATAAATTATATATATATATATATGTATATATATTGCAGCTTGACTCAAAAAGCATCAACGTGTATTTTCTGTGTTAAAGACAAACAAAAACAAAGAAACACAATAATAGGCCTATTCAGACCTATACACGTATTTTAAGGAGAGTCCGGTGCTGATGCATGATGCTTATTAAAAACGCCTTCTATAGTACTTACACCAGGGACCAGGAAGATGTATCTCTATATACATAAAACTGGCACAGTTGCTAACTCAGCATTATCTGTGAGAGGGTCTTTATATGTGCAAGCAAAAAGCACAGTGGGCATGAGTGATGCTGGTGTCCACAATACACATGTAGGTCTGGTCTAAGGGGATCCAATGCCAGGTTGGGAGAAACAGCATAAATGTACCCTCTGCAAAAGCATAATGTAAGGGTTAGTGTAGAAACAGGATTAGTATTTAATAGGGATTACATTTAATAATGAAAGCTGCTTTTGTGTTTGAGTTAACAAGAGAAAGTTCTCTGGAATCTGAAATTCATTTATCTCAGTAGATATATAAAAAAACAAATAAGTCACTAAAGCAAGGAGCTTTGTAAAAGGGCTTTATAACTTTTGAGACACTCTATATTTACTTTAGATTTTTGGTTACTTATTAACGTATACTGACATTGTCTAGACATTATGTAGATTATGTCAGTAACAGCTAATGGGAATTGAGAAACTCTTTATATAAGTTTTAGATTTAGACCCCTGGTGTTACCTCTAACATCTACCTATTTTTCTCCAAAAAGGGGGGAGGACTCAAGGGCCCTCTCCGAGGTTTTACTTGGGGTGCAGCGCAAAAGGATCAGTCACAGTACTCCCATGCAGTGACTGGCTGGGGAATACTTATGGTCAGATTTAAGGATCCTTTTGTTTTTGCAGGGGCTGAAGAAAAACTGGGATGAGCTACACCATGAATATCAACGCTTGTCTGTAGTGATTGACACACCTCCAAAAAAGGCCCACAAGGAGAAACTGGAATCGCAAATGAAACAACTGGAGCGAGACATTGACGTTATGGACAGACACAAAACCATCTACATTGCAAATAACTAGAGAGTACCTCAGTCTAACATGTAACATGTTCCCATAGCAAACACTTGTAAATTATACGTCATCCATTCAGCTATTGACTGTGTTTTCCTTTCTTTCAATATTTTCTTCATTGACATGTACAAATATGGGACTGGCACCACTAGGATGGAAACACACCCTATTTTGCTAAAGATGCATGCACAAGCACCGCACTCCCAGAATCCTCTGGGTAACAAGTTCTTTCCTGGGACCATTTCTTATGGCAGACAGTGCTTTCACTCTGTGGCTGTGGGGACGTATGTAGATTGTACTGTGAGGGCATGCTAAAGGTTGCCTCTGAGCCCAATTTAAGTGAGGACAGTGCGAAAGTGCCAAGGTAGAGTCCTCATATCGCTTTCGATCAGCTGTAAGGCTGCTTCCCTGCAACCAAGTTTGGTCCTTGTATATATAACTGTGTACATGATATACACACATTCTCAAATACAGTGAGGGCCTTGGACCGGATTCAGATTTTGGAATGCGTGCTCATAGCTTTTACTTATTCAGAATCTTTTTGGGGTGCAATGACTCGCCAGGCATACAGCGTGCACTCATGGAGGGCAGGTATTTAAATCATATAGTAAAGGCTTGTCCTAGTCCTTATGCCCAATCCACCTTTCTGACATTTTACAGGGGACAGGAGCATAAAAGTAAAGGTAGGCTCCAGGGTATGAAAGTGTTGTGCGTGTGAGGGGAGTGTTCTACTACTGCTCTTGCACATAGAGAAATTAGGGTTGTGTTTTGTAGCTTTCATTTTGCTGTGGAGGTTTTCCATTTCACATAGCGTAATAAAGTCTGGATCCTGTCCCTTGTGAGGAGATGATACCATCTTCAAAGTGTCCTTTGGGGGCTGAATTCTTCATGGACCAAACCCTGGCTAATATCATCCAGGGCTCATTCTGTTCTGCTGCATATTGGTGACGAGCCCCAAGTCACAAGCTGCGATACTCTCCAATGGAAAAGAACCGCTAGAATGGCTTTTTAGCAAAATGACTTGACCTTTGCACTTCTAGAAAATCAGAGATTGGGCCTTGACATCTTTTTTTAACCTTTAATAGTCTTGGTTAGCAAAATAATTCAGCATCGCTCTGCTACGCAGTACACACTTCATACATACGCCTTTGCAATGTTTTTCTTCCACAGCGCTGCCATCTTACCACTATGCACATAGACACACAGAAGGTCATCACTATGTGCTTTCCTGGATGGAAGAAAAATGTGGGCATTATTGTGCTTGCAGGAAGCCTAATAACTCATCACAGGATGATGCTTCTCATTAGTCACACATCAACACATCAAATCTATGGAGAATGACTGTCATGCCTTACTGATTACAAGCATGTTAGCCAAAAGAAGGGGGTGAACATATATATATATACATATGTTACAGTTAATGTGCAGAATCAGTTAATGTGCACATTACCTAGTTAATGTGCAAATTACCTGATTTGGTCAGGTAATGTGCATAATGAAGTCTTTTCTGCACATTACCTAGGTAATGTGCACATTAACGGCATCAATGCAGTTAATGTGCACATTACCTAGGTAAAGTAAGGAAAAACAGCCAGAGCGTGCATTACAAATCATTTGCATGATGCGGGATTGTGCTGTCTGACATTTGGGACCTATATGTTAAGATAGTGGTTCCCAAACTGTGTGCCTAGGCTCTCTGGGGTGCCACGATGCTCTCATTGGGGGCCACGAATTGTCTTTTTCGACATGGTGACAGGTTGCAAGTGTTTCTTAGAAGCGCAATTTTACTTCTTGTATAGGAGCGACACAAGATTTAATGTCAATCTGAAGTATTTCTGTCTTTACCTAAATAGTCATTACACTATTTTACTCATAAACTTAATAAATGGGAAATAATTTTTAGGGGTGCCTTGAAAAATTATGGAAACCCTAAGGGTGCCTCGAACTCGAAAGTTTGGGAACCACAGTGTTAAGACATTGCCAGTTAATAAACCAATCCCGGCACATGACACCCCTATAGAAAAATCCACTATTTTCCCCCGCCGCTCCTGTATAAGTGTAGCGCAGTTAACGTGTTTCACGCAGTACCCTCCTCCCGCCGCTCCCGTATAAGTGAAGCACAGTCAAGTTATACCTCTTTTCCACCAAAAATCCAGGTTCAGACCCTGGGTTTCTACCCAGGTAAAAATAAATAAATAAACCCCCTTTTCCAGTACAGTGTGAACCTGGGTGTTTTTTCCAGGGTTGACACCAATTCCACTGAGTGCAGTAGAGTATTGTAACCTACTATGTTTTAAACGGGTCACCCCTTTTTCCACTGCAGCGTCCCGGGGAAATTCCCAGTAAAAACCCTGCATTGGTCCCGGGATAAAAAAAAAAACCTGTGTCTGTGTGCATAAACCCAGGTTTTTTTTTTATCAGTGGAAAAGGGGTATAACAGTATCCTGCTCCTGTATAAGTGAAGCGCAGTTAACCTACAGTATCCTGCGGGTAATCGAAAGCGTCCAGTTGTTTGTTTTTTTTTCTTTGTCCGTTTTTTCACACTTTAACTAGGGCCTGGTAGTTAATGTGCACATTAACTAGGTAATGTGCACATTAACTAGTTAATGTGAGAAACGCAAGCAGGATGAAAGCAATTTCCTCACTTTAACTGCTCGCCCCAGTTAATGTGCACATTAACTAGGTAATGTGCACATTAACTGGTTTCTGCACATTAACTGTAACATATATATATATATATATATATATATATATAGCAATTTGCAACAATTTGAAACAATAAAGCATACTATTACTACCATTCATTATGACAACAGCTCTGTTTCATGGTCCCCCAAGTATCTCCTCCAACTTGTAAGCAATTACTGCAAGGGGAGAGAGGGGTAAGGTTAGGGTTAGGCATCAGGAGGGGTTGAATGTAGGAGGGTTGGGATTAGGCAGCGTGGAGGGTACATAGCATAGAAGGGGAAGGTTAGGGTGAGGCAAAGGTAAGAGGAAGGAGCATTGAAGGGGAAGGTTAGGGTTATGCTGCAGGGAGAGTATTTAGTATAGAAGGGAAAGGTTAGGGTTAGGTTGCGGTTAGTGGCGGGTACAAGTTGGCTGCGGGGAGGGTTGAGGTTAGGCTGTGAATTGGTGAGGGTCAGGGTTAGGCTGTGCAACATAGTACAGATTTTCTGATTTTCAATCACAATGTGAATGCGATAAAACAATATCAAAGAATTAAGACAGAAAGACATTTTGTTTTACAGATTTTTATATAAAATATTTCATACCTGCACAATGCTCCAGCAGAGATTTCCTAACTCGAGCATTTGCTTTTAAAGTATAAAATTATAGTGCAAGAGTCCAAAATGGGTTGTAGAGTGTCAGCCCCCCTGGGGTCACTTGGGTGGGGGGCTTGACTATGTGCCGCCACCCCTTCCCTCTGATAAACACGCCTTTCAGAGGGTAAATCTGGATGAGTATGCGCAGCCTCTTTTGAAGAGCATTCATACTTACTATACCATATCCTACTTATCTTCCCACTGCAGATTTCTGTATTAAATTATATTATGTATAAAATCCAGATCTAGACATAAAGTGTTTCCAATGGTGGGACAGGGCAGGACACACGACAAGCATATACACAAGTTAGAATGATAGAGGTATCAGGGAAGTCTGCCTGAATGTTGCGAGTCCACTCCATGCCATGCATATGTGAATCTGATATTCATGTTATGTCACGGCAGCTGAATATCTCCCGNGAGGGAGAAACCAAAAGCCAGCATCATGGAGGTGTGGCTTCAGGTATGATTTATGCAAATATAGCCCACCCTCTAAATGCCGTCATACACTGTGGATGAACTGGGCTTGACATCATTGAGGCCGCCCATTCTTTATAACAATCGGGGTGGAGATAGCGATTTACATCTATCAGGATTCCGGATGTCTGGATCGGGATCATTGTTACTGTTGTGATAATTGTTATTATTATTATTAGTATTATTATTAATAATAATAATACATTAATGAAGTCACTCGGCTGTAGTAATTACCCACCCCTTTGTTCTTGATCAGGCAGGACTCACGCTTTGCAGTATAACTTTAAACTATTTCATGACTTTCTCACAGCTAACTCTGGGCTCCAATTACATAAGAGGCGGCTGTGCACAGCATTCTTCTCTGGACCTGAAAGTGTTAAGCCCAGTCTCTCCAATGCCAGCGAATTACACAGAAACAAGCAGTCTCTTTGAGAACCCTCCTTCCCCCAAGCCAAAAACTGCCTCCCCCTCTCCCCTTCATGTGTTACTGCTCCTCAGACAGGAAGGAAAGTTGAGGTGAGCTGGTTGCTGGGTCCTGGGGGGGTGACACAATACAGGCTGGGGGAGTCACATTATGTTTTCTATGTGCCCTGGTGATTTGTGAGCGCACATGGATCAATGTGTGTGTGTGTGTGTAAGCTCTGATATAGTGATTTCCCATGACTGTAACAATGTGTGTAAGGCCTGTTACTTCATTATGTTTATGTGGCCCCTATGAAGTTATCAGTCTCACGTATATATGTATATGTGTATATATGTGTGTGGCTATGCAGATCCTGTGAAGTCGTATTGTCTCTAATCTTGTGGGTTTGAGTAAACAGTTTGAAACTAGAAGTATAGACACTTATGACTTTTATTTGTTTAATACTGTTTATCTTTTCTTCTTTTACCAATAAAAAGTTTAAGCCGTCTGTGTACTAAGGAAATTGTATTATACATGGTACAACATTCCATATAAATAGTGTTGCTTTATAAAGTCTGTGTGAGGATTCATTATACTGTGATTTATGTATCCAGGTACCTTGTAATAATGTAACTAAAATGACTATAATAATTTACATATACAGTTATGCTCCTAAGCCAGGGATTGGCAACTTTTGGTTCTTTTTGTTTATATCTAAGATCCAGCTAAAAACTTTAGGANTCTGGTATTATTATATATTGTATACATACGTCAGGGTTGCTGACTTCTGGTTGCTCCCTCCCAGGGATGGAGGGCATGGTTTATGAAAATCACATCTGAAGCCCTGGATGGCAAATTCATACTTATACTATAGGTCATCAAGTCCCNCTCTCCATAGTAACCATCGGGGCTGTATGCAGTGATTTACACTGAATCACTGCGTCAGCCAAGGTCCTGGGAAATCTGCTGACTCTCCCAGGATACCAGGAGGAATGCAGAAATCCAAGAGTCCCCTGGAAAATCTGGCATACACCCACATACAACATACAAGTGCTACTTCTCTACCGATATCTTCCTCTGTCTCTGTTCGTATATCTATAACTCTGTATATGTCTCTCTGTATAGGCTCTATATACTAAGAGTAATCTTGCGGTCGTAGTTAGCCAGGCACATGATGATATGTCAGATGATCACCAACATCATTGCATTGAAGTCCTGGTGCATGTGCAGTGATTGACTTCTGGAACTTATAGAATACTTCAAGCCCCGGCATGAAACACACGGCACATGTGGTGGGATTTTAATTCAACTCCATAGATAGATGCGTCACTCCGTCAGGCTTATAAATTTAACTACTTCTATTCATTTTTTGTTTCTATGTTTTGCTCACAAGAATCGTCAATAGTGCTCATTGTTGATATGAACAAGGAACACCATTTATTTTATAGCTTTTTAATTACAAAGGCTAGTTACACATTAATGTACAGGTAACAGTGTACATAGCTGATCCTGGCAATTCACTATAGTATGGGATACAACATGGAAACAAGAGCTTAGAGGAGTTCAAACTGGCAGCGAGATCTAGGCCTCTGATATTTCAATGCAATGGCCTTTCAACTTTTACTTTGTAAAAGTTTGTAAAGTGACGTTTGATGACCATCAACTTCCTTACGTTTTCTGTCCCCAGTTAATTAATGCTTTCAAAAAGTCTTGATGGGAATAATAACAAACTCAACCCAGCCCCTCTGTTGTGTGTCATTCCTACTGCACCTCTAGGGATGTAATGTATAATCCATCAGTGCATCCTCTGAGCTTGTTCACGCACAATCCTCCTGGACCCAGCTTGTAGAATACAGGAGAACTGTCTCTAATGTTTGTATCTTTTTTGTCTCTGACATTACTGGCAATAAGGTATCTCGTATTCATGAATAGTGTTGATTTCCCTGCAGGGGTAACAAGTGCTCCTGTATACATTGAAATGGAAGATACTCCACTGCGATCTCCCAGTGCTATGGGTCATGGAATGGTGGTGAGTGGGGTTTTATATTTCTTGTGCTTTTGTCACTGAGAGGACACTGAAACAAATGTTTGAAGTGGGAAAGCCCAGCATAGACTACTCCTTTAGACAACTATATACAGTGTGTGTGTATATATATATATATATATATATATATATATATATATATATATACACACACACACACATTATATATATATATATATATATATACAGTAAGGGAGATTTCAACAAGAATGAGCACTGAGGCAAGGGCTGTGTTTGGAACAACTATTTACCTTAAACCAAGAAGTAAACCAGATCTAGTATTCTGTTATGTTTATCTAGTTCAAATATTGACATTAAATTTTACTTAGAGCTACATTGCTCATGCCCTTAGGGCAATAGCTTGAAATGGAAGCTAATATCTCACACTCACTTTGGTTCTTGTGTTGAACTGTAACAGCTGCCTGGTCCTATGAGAAATCCCCCATAATGTCTCCCAAAAAAATTGCTGGTCAGGGATCCCCTCTCAGCTGAAATCCCAGATATATATATATATGTGTATGTGTGTGTGTGTGTGTCCATATGTATATACATATATAGTTTGAGAAGGAGGAGTAAATGTATGGGTAATCCAATAATCAGACCCTGTACCCACACATGTCCATCTAGAGCCATTCTGGGCCAATAATCTGATCTTTTGGAAATTTATCTGATCCACAGACTAGAACAATTATTGTGCCAATGCATGATAATTGATGAATTGGCACAATAATCGTTCTGGTGGTGGCCAGCTNTATACATTTACCTGATTGTAGTAAAACAGTTCACAGTCATGACCCCAGCTCGTTATATGCCTCACTGCAGTGACCTTTAATCCTCTTTTAATTAGGTTTCCGAGTCCCTCTAAAAAGTTCTCATTGTATGATTTGCATATAGCTGATGTCTGTAAATAATAAAGATTCCTCCATAGATTCCAGACAGCTGGACTGGATATGACTTGGATGTCTTCATGCTGCCCAACCACTATTGTGAAGACCTAAAATGTGTGTTCATACCTCATGGAATTATTGTGGACAGGTACTTCAATGGATCACCTACATCCTCTAATATCTTCTATCTTCTCCACTATGTGATTTAAAATTCATGTGTAATTTATTAGTGGCCACGNGTTGTGGCCGGTCTTATACAGAAAACTGCCTGTAGTCAGTAACAACCGAGTCTTACATATATCTCATATATCTTCATACAACTAGTATAACCACTTTTAGATACAAACTCTCCATTATAGACGTGATGATCCAGATATTTAGACATCCAGAGGCACTAACACTGTGGCCTAAATTTACTAAGCAGGGAAATTGAGAAGTGGGGATGTTGCCCATAGCAACCAATCAGATTCAAGCTCTGTNTCATTTTACATACTGGAGAATGTGACCTTGAATCTGATTGGTTGGTATGCCATCTATCTGCTTAGTAAATGTAGGCCTGTAAGTCTTAATTCAATCCATTATAACACATCCCAATTCCATTTAATAGCACATGTAGTCTGTAACATCAGATAATGGCTCGCCTCCTATTGCTTCTTCTATGATGAGCAGGTAATTGTTTCTTTTGTAGGATAGAGCGACTGGCCAGTGATATTATGAAAGACATTGGTGACCACAGCATTACCGTCCTGTGTGTGCTGAAGGGAGGATACAGGTTCTGTACTGATCTTGTAGAACACATCAAGAACCTCAGCCGGAATTCCGAAAGGTTCATCTCCATGCGAGTGGACTTTATCAGACTGAGGAGTTACTGCGTAAGTTACACATTACTGGGATAAGTTACATCGATTCTTCTGTTCCCCAAAGTTCCAGGTACTAGAATTAGAAATGTANAATTTGTATCTTCTGTTGGATTTCATGACTTCATTTAAATATGGTCATACTCTTCGTGTGTGCGGAGGACAGAATAAGACCAATCCTACCATTGTGCTTCCCATCCATTTATGTATAAGAACAGATAAATCTTATGGTCCAGCAGTAAAGTGACCTTCTGTGACTTTCCTTCCCTCCCTCCCATAGCAGACCCTGCCCAATCTCATCCAGACGTAATCCGTGCAGGGGCTATATCATGGTGTGGACCCTCCCACAGTCACTATAGCTTCACAGCTGTTGGGACTTATTCCCTGGGCATGTGAGCTGCCTTTTTTTTAGATGCAATGATAAACCTCAGTTATTGTGTTCCTGCTTTATTCCCTGAATATCTTGGTATTATCTTATCTTGGTTTTTTTTTTTCAGAATGACAAGTCCACAGAAGACCTGCAGATCATCGGAGGAGAAGACCTGTCTAAACTGACTGGACAGGTATTTAATGCCTTATTTTACTAAGAAAAATACCTTCTAAGGACACATAAAATTAATTAGATGGTCATCCCACCAGTGTGGTCACCAACCCTGACTATACACAATGTCCATCTAATAAAATACCATTATATGGAACAACAGTGTATAGGGTGTGTTTTGNGTATTTGTCATTTTACCAATATAANGNGTTGNATGTTCTCCTTTATTTTTGTTTTAGCAATGTCTTCTTCTCAAGATGCTTCTACAGACATGACACTTTATAATGTTTCTAAAATAGCGCCATGTCGCTGTATGTATGCCTGTCTCCGCCACATGTACATTTAGAGAAATGTGTTAAAAGGCTGCACTAATGCTTTGCACAGGTTGTGCTGCCAGTGATAATGGTTATCTTCTGCATTGATACGCCACCTAGCTGTTACTGTTGGAACTGCAACTTTTCACAGTTACTGGTAGCATGGAGAGAAATTAGAGAGCATGCTTTCAGGATAACTCCAGCACCATGGAGTATTATAGAAAGTTATAAAGTGTCACATCAGTATGCTTGATACGACAAGTGCTCCATCATATTCACTTTTATACTACAGAGTGCTACTCATACTGCATGCAGGTATTATTGTGGATAAATCAGCTTTTCTAAGTTACTTTTCTAAGAGTCAATTTCTAAGCAGTGGGTGAAATTATCAGGTATTTTCCCCTGTAGTAGTGATTTGTGTGTCTATTTAGTGTATAGGTAGAATGATAGTATTTTATGTAGGCATCCTAGTATAGTGCTACTGTATAGTAAGCACTAGGAAACACATGACGTATTTTGCACTTTGCCCTTTTAAAAGCCCTTCCAGGGGTTCCCAGATTTAATGAGACATTAATGAGGGTAAAGTTGTAATAATGTTGTTACTCGTAAAAATAAAAAACGAAAAAATACCACGACNTAGTTAGGTACATTTTTAACTAGGTACCTAATTTAACCTCAAAAGTAAAGGCATAGAAAGCCAATTACATGCATCATCTAAAATATTGTTCAGCTAAAAGGTCCAAGGGCTGTTTTAGAGTATGAGAGTAACAGAAAAAACATGTATTAAGTNATATGACTTTTCCCAGATCTTAATTGTGGGTTGCAATTAAAGCTGATTAAATATTTTTGCACTAAAATTTAAATATATCCGTCCTCNCCATATTANAATAGATTGCACAGACTGCATCACAATGGTGCCACCCAGGTTAAATGCAGACCATCAAGAAATTAGAGCACACAAGTGCACTCCCAAAGAACCTGCCCTTAGGGTGCACACATCGACTTATACCAATGTATAAATAAGAGCCGGGTTCAGCTACCAAAATAGACAGGAAAACCACACAAGCAACTTTTTCCCGTCTTCACAAGGAATTGAATCTGCCCCATAGACTACATTTCAAATAGGGCAGCCAAACAGGAGATTAACTATAGGATGGAAAGGGCTATGATTACTAACGGACCGATAAGAAAGCCGGGCCAGTGGCAGACGCTCCCTCTGATTGTAGATGAGCTACTCGCAATGTATTGATAAACAGCGCTCAGCAGTTATTCATGGAGTGCTGCGTGCTGTTTCATGCCGTCAATCCCTGACAGCTGAAGGCTGGTCCAATACCACATGGTATCCTCCCATGCGACCTTGAGACTGCACGCCCTTGCTATGGAGCCTGTCCTGTTCAGCTTTTGGGTGCTCCAAATTTAATTCCAGGCAACAGCCAGGTTGGGCAACCATTTTATGACCATGGCTACTGAATTCTTTCCTATTTAGAGAACTGTATAATAGATAATTCATGCATCAAATGTGTGACTTTTCGTATGATATCATCAGCTGTGGCACTAACGTTTTAAATCTGTTTACCTTTTTTTTAGAATGTACTGATTGTAGAGGTGAGTAGTATTATATATCTTTTATCATTGACCGTTTCAGAATGTAACACTTTTTGGAATATTGTTCATACAACACAAACATTACCACCCAATAATAACCTATTCCATTTATTGAAGCTTGCAGAAACGTTACAGAATAATACCATTATACCAGTTGCCGGTACATGTATGTGGCAGTAAATAATATTCTCGTATATATTTTGTAGGATGTTATAGGAACTGGACGAACAATGGAAGCTCTACTCAGCCACTTAGAACAATACAAACCAAAAATGGTGAAGGTGGCGAGGTTGGTACTTCTGTTACCAGACATGGCATGATCTTTGTATTTTTAATGATGGTCTGGAATCGGACCTCGTATTCTCCTGCAGTTGGTAAACATCTAGATGCNCATTCACATTGCAAACACCCCCACTCTTATGTAGAGTATATGTAAATTTCCCCAGGTATGGGAGCTGGGATAGATCAACTCCAAGACCAAAGCTAATACATTTCCTAAGAGGGAATGCATGAATGGGAATGCAACACAGCCCCTTTAAGGGAAGTCTGATTGGGATCCTTATGCAATCCAAAAGGATTGCATAAGGATGTGTGCAAATGTAATGAAAATGATCCATAGTCCCATGGGAATGCATAGAAACTATGCAGAGGCAGCCCTAGACCAGGGCCGGACTGGGACTAAAAATCAGCCCTGGCATTTAATGCACGCAGGCCCACCTACAGCTATCCACCAATCAGACTGCTGAGAGTTACCCTTTTTTTTTCTAGCTGGCAGCCAGTCAGTGAATGGCTGCCAGCACACTGATTGGTGGATGGCTTAAGCTTTCCAGCAGCACTTTGTAGCGGCCCATCACTTCAGTGGCCCATCTGGCATTTGCCAGAAGTCCCAGGTGGCCAGTCCGACCCTACTACAGACACCTCAACTGCCACTCTGCTCTATCTACTTTAAGATAACNACTCTTACGATTGGAACAATGTATCTTATAGTGTATGGTCAGCTTTATACAACCATATACCATTAAGTGTGAGGGAGACATTCCAGTGCAGTCAGTATTATAAAATTTACATTGGAAATGTATTTTTATCGTTAGTCAAAAATGACATTTCTACAGCTGTTTTTGGTTGTTTCTTTTGTCATTATGAAATAATTTGGGTTTTTTCTCAACTTCCATGTGGAAATATTTAAGAATCTGGGCCAATCATTGGGAACAGTATTTGACCCACATACTGTTCCCATCTTAATGAGTGGNAGTGGGTGAAAGCATAAAGAGTTTAAGGGGAAACATACATCAAATTCTGGAGAAGCTCTGATCCTCTCATGTATTAGGGCAGATGCATTGATACAGCAGGATATTGTATTTGAACCATGATGTGTGCAGATACCTGGATCATGTCTGTAGTACATGTGTTGATCATCTGTGCATTCGAAAGAACAGCGCCTCCTTGTGGCAAACTAAAAAACCTGCAATTGCATTCCACTGCATAGCCATGTAATAATATCAGAATACATAATCACTGTAACNTGACACAATATATAGGCTTAAATTGCATTTTGGATTTCCACACAGTAGATCAAATCAAATCTGCTTAATTATATTTAGGCTCTGATGACACTATGTGCTTGAATTAACAGATACTGTGTAATACAATGTGCAAGTATTGCATAAATACCATGAATATGCTTGTATTTGTCTACAAAACTCTGATTCAATGTTCCACCTGAAAAAAGTGTTTTGTTACTATATGGTCAGAAGTTTCTGCAAATTATTCCTTATCTAAAAGACGGGAAAAGAAATAATACTTGTAAGAATAGCCGAGGATTTCCAAATAACTATATAATGCCTTGTGATAAATATACAGCAACTTTTTTTCT
>JABWIB010006632.1:0-21478 GCA_016617825.1 Platyplectrum ornatum
AAAGACGTAGAGGCAGGTATTCAAGAACACTATCCAACTGCAGTATATTCACAATGCGCGGCACACTCTCTGAACCTTGTTGGTGTCCATGNTGCATCATGCTTCCTCGATGCCGTTACATTTTTTGGGTGTGTTAATCGCCTTTACATTCTGTTTAGTAGCAGTCCTGAGAGTTGGAGTTTACTAACAGCAAAAACAGGATACTCTCTTCACAGTCAAAGTGACACACGTTGGGAGTGCCAAAAACGGAGCAGCCCGTCCTATTGCTCAGTGCCTTCCCAGTGTTATTGAAGCATTAGGTGAATTACTCACAAGCAGAACGAAATTGACTCATTTAGAGAAATCTGAAATAGCTGGTTTACATTGCTATTTTTCTTCTTTCACAGCTGTGCTAATGACAAGGTAAAAATATTTTAACANTTTAATGTGAAAAATCTAATTCTGCAGTCAAGAGCTATTGCCCTGGAAATTGCATCAGCAAACATAAATGTTTTAATAATGGAAATGCAATTAATAAGAGATCAGTATTCTTTCTAAATCCAAAGTTGCTGCTAACAATTTGAGCAAGACAGAGTCCTGATTCTGAGTTTAGCATCCGGCATGTGAAATGCCGATCAGCGCGTGCTGTAAATAGCACGGATATGGGCTCAAATGGGGTCTCCGCATCCATGATATTATAATGAGAGAAGGGGTGTCCCTCGGTCCATCTCTCATTTAAATATCTGTTTTTTGCAGGGATTAGCCTTACACCATGTCCAAACATGGCGCACAGGCTCCAGCTACAGAAGCTGGAGCCTATGCACTTGCATTTCTAGAGCACAGGGGAAGATGGACACATTGCGTGTCCATCTCACCTGCGCCCAATTCATATCTGCATGTTTTTGAAAATGAAAAAAAAAATGATAGAAAAATAACCAGAAGACCATACTTCTACATTGGCTGGTGAAGTATTTCATCTTAAGTCCATTTCCAAGCAACATTTGGAAAGTCTGTTACTGGACTGCTTTCACTGCTCAATGCAATTTACAGACTGCAATTGGTAGACATATTTGGAGAGATATGCATCAGACTGTTTTGCACTCTCCAATTACAAGTTGCAAAAGTAGAGCTTGCAAAATGGGGATTATTAAAAATCATTTAAGAGCAACAATGCTTGAGCAAAGATTAAATGGGTTGGCGTTGCTTTCCATTGAACATGAAATAGCACAGAAATCAGAAGATTACTGGAATTTGTAGTGAACAATCATTCTATTCAGGCCATCCTCCCTCTTAAAATGGATGCTTCGGCCTTCCCTCCCTCTCTGTCACTGTTCAGACAATGTAATTGCTGTATTCCTATAACCCTGTTATACTTAATATATGATATTTGTATAGTTTATATATTGTCTGCTATAACAATAAATAAATGTTTATAGTTGTGGTTAAATTATGCTTATGTGTATGTGTATACATATACACATACACATATATATATATTACTGTTTTTCTAGTTTGTGGACAGGCACTCTCAAGACTTGCTCCTTTCAATTCAATGTTTTTTATTTTCAGCGTTTACAAGGTTAATGCATATTCCAACGTTTCAATCGCTATTCTGCATTTTTCATCAGGGCTCAATATTATACAGACAAAACAGTGTTTAAAGCAAAGGAGAAGCACCCAAGCAGGGATACTGGCTACATGAGGAGTGACTGAAGCTGGAACTATTGGGAAAAAAAAACTGGCTGTACCGGGCCCCAAGATTTCTGTTGCCACCAGCACCAGCCACCCCACATGGCTCTCCAGTTTATTGCTTGAACAATTTAAAAGAAACGTAACTGCACAAATATACTATACAGAGCAAGCTGAAAAGATGGAGACAGTTTAAAGAAAAAGGCTATCCACAAACATCCATATGACAAGCACAAGGAGATGGACAGGAACACAAAAAGACAACCAGGATTACACAAGAAAAAATAATCTATTTTATTACCCAGTATAACAAAAATAAATCAAGAGTTTACAAAAAATTCAACAAAAACTTTGGCACATCTTCCAAAAAGAGGACACCCTCACAAAAATCATAGGAAACAAACCTAAATTGATCTACAGTAAGGCACCAAGGGGGCTTATCCTGAGTTGCACAATGTGGCTGAATGTGCATGTGTAACTTGTTTTAAATTTTTTTGCATGTTTTCACACTGCGCACGCTTGGTGAACGCTAAATCGACCGCTAATGATGCGCACATTAGTGACTGCGTGGTTTTGAACGGCAAAATATGGGCGTGGCATGATATTTTGGCCATGTTCAGTCTAGCGCATTGTGAATTTATAAAATCAGCGCCTTTTTGATTGCGGCTGCATTGGCATGGTGTGAAAAACTACTTTCTATTCTTCATTTTCTCCCATTGGTTATTGCATCCGCATATGANGTATTTCTTGCGCACCCTTGTGAGCGAAATAACGTCAGGGGGGAAATTTATTAAAGGGCGAGTTTTTTAAAAATGAAAACAGGATCAATTGCACCACGTTTGCTTGGTGTGTTTTGAAATCGTTTTTGATTTCTGTGTGATTTCATGGTACCCTTTTAAGTTTTAGCGTGATGGATTGTGTTTTTTCAGCGTGTTATTTGTTTTGCGGCAGGTGTATTTTGGAAACACACCGATTTTTTGTGCTTGCCGTGTTTTTTTTAAATTTCACCACAGCGTGATTTCATTTATCTTGATTTGTAATTTAGCTATGATGGGCACGTTTTATTTGTTGCAATTTTTATAAGGATTGACAGGTTATAAAAAGATGCCACTTCCTGGTTTATATAGAGTGTGGGGTGATTTATCAGAGTGAGAGGGACAGTGCTGAGACGTGTAGGAGAAGAGTGGTGAGTAAGTCTGTATCATTTGTAGTGTTTTTTGGGGATTGTTTTTTTGTGTGTGTTTTTACATGCAGGCCATCTGGGGGACACTGCTACATTGGGTTGGTACTGTGGTCGTNGGTTAAAATAAAAAAAACCTTGATAAAAGCTCCTCCCCCACCAACCCCCTCCTAGCCTCAGTTTTTTGCCTAGTGCCCGTCGGAGCTGGGCACTTTTCTGGAGGCTCTAAGCCTCCAGGCTTCTTTTACTAGGTTTTTTTTTTTTTTTCTTTTTGCCGGCTGCCGCTTTAAGGGAGGTGCGGCTATCGTGGCACCCGGACGGTTATCGCTGCAGCGCTATGGCAGTCGAGGGGGAGAGTGCAGCAGCAGGGCCAAAGACCTCTGCTCTCACTCCCTGGGTCCCCACAGTGAAGACCCTTCCTCCGGTGGCTTGTGGAGAGCTTCGGCCTTGGAAATCGACAGCATGGAAGAGGGGGCATTTTTGGCCTCTATAGACATCCAAGATGCCTACCTTCACATCCCCATCGAACCTCAGTCCCTCCTGCAGTTTGCAGTCACTTCCAATTTCGGGCTCTTCTATTCGGACTGGCCACTGCTCACCGAATTTTTACAAAGATCATGGGATTCATTGTCAGCTGTCTCAGACTCCAGGGTCTCAACATTATTCCGTACCTAGTGTTGAGAGCTGTTTACAGGGTCTTAGTGTTGGCTCAATCGGTCCTGTCAGGACACCCCATCTGGATTCAGAGTGACAATGCCACTACAGTGGCTTACATCAATCATCAGGGCGGTACCAAGAGCTCTCAAGCAATGCGAGAAACATTCTGCATTTTCAGGTGGGCCGAGAGTTTTGTCCCGGCAATATCGGCAATTCACATCCCGGTTGTTCAGAATTGGGAGGCGTTTCTAAGCAGACAGTCCATCATGCCGTGGGAGTGGTCTCTCCATCCAGAGGTGTTCCATCAGCTGACTCAGCAGTGGGGTCTACCAGATTTGGATCTGATGGCGTCTCACTTCAACGCAAAGGTTTCCCNGTTCCGCAGAGGGCCCAGGGTGGACTCTGCCCCTTCAACCCGACCTCCTGTCTCAGGGCCCCTTTTATCACCAGAACCTGCCACGTCTAGCTTTGACGGCATGGCTCTTTAGTCCCAGATCCAAGATCTAAGGGTTTTTCTGACCTTGTGATTGCGACCATGCTTAGAGTACGCAAACAGGTCTCCTCTAAAGTCTACCACCGCATTTGGAGGGCCTACATCGCTTGGTGTGAGAACAAAGGCTTCCGGACTTCCGGTCCTTTCTTCTGGCTAGGTTGCTGGAATTCTTGCAAGCCGACTTTGATTCTGGACTTCGCCTGGGCTCGCTTAAAGTCCAAGTCTCAGCCTTGTTGGTGTATTTTTAGAAGATACTGTCTTTACTACATGAAGTGAAGACCTATTTACAGGGGGTTCTACACATCCAACCCTCTTTTGTTCCCACAGTGGATCCCTGAGATCTTAATTTGGTACTTTCTGCTCTTCAGGCTCCTCTGTTTGAGCCTCTGGAGACGGTTGAGTTTAGATATCTCTCCTGGAAACTAGCTTTTCTACTGGCTATAGCTTCTGCTAGGAGGGTCTCCGAACTTAGTGCGCTTTCTTGTCCGTTCCTTATCCTGCACCAAGATAGGGCAAGATACGGTCCCTTCATTCCTCCCGAAAGTCGTCTCCAAATGTCATATTAATCAGATCGTCCTTCCGGCGTTTCAAGACTTGGCTTCTTCTGATTCTTCCTCAAAAGATTTTCCTTTTCATCAATCTTTAAATGTAGTTAGGGCCCTCTGAGTTTACTTAGCTTGTTCGGCTCCAATTCGGAAATCAGACTCGTTGCGGTTTCTTTACGATGCCCACAAATGAGGATGGCCTGCTACGAAGCAAACCATAGCACACTGGATTAGACTCACCATTCAGCAGGCTTACAAGGGTGCGGGTCTGCAGGTTCCGCCGGGAATTTCGGCCCATTCCACCCGCTGTTAGCTTGTCATGGGCGGCATGCAAAGGGGCTTCTGTACAACAACTGTGTAGAGCAGCCACATGGTCCTCCGTTCATACAGAGATTCCCTGTGCTTACGTCCGAGGACTGATGAGTAGGGTTTTAAGCTCTGCTTCTTCTGAGCATACCCACCCATAGGGTTTGTCTCTGGTATGTCACCCAATGTAGCAGTGTCCCTCAGATGGCCTGCATGAGAAAAGGAGATTTATTCACTTACCATTAAATCTGTTTCAGGGACATCTGGGGTACACTGCGCGCCCACCCTTCCCTCAGTGTAGGGGGTGTGTATGTTTCTTTTCATTGTCTTCTATCTTCTCCTGCTTCTTCTCCTTCCGGGGTCTCTGGTACAAAAAACTGAGGCTAGGACAGGGTTGGTGGGGGAGGAGCTTCTACCGAGTTGTTTTTTTTTTATTTTAACCACCTAGTGCCCAGCTCCACGACCACAGCACCAACCCAATGTAGCAGTGTCCCCCAATGTCCCTGAAAAAGAGATTTAACGGTAAGTGAATAAATCTCCTTTTTCCAATTTTTCCCCTTCAAATTTGTTTGTGAGCAAGGTGTGTGATTGTAAATGTTGTAGTGTAGTTCATTGCAGTATGTTTTTAGTTATTTGTGAGTGAGTGCTTTAATTTTCCCCTTATTTAGTACAATGGCTAGTGGTAGCAGGAAGGGGCGGCACAGTGGTGAGGCAAGGGACAGAGAGGGACAACACCTCACAAAACTAAATTATGCCGCAATATCATGTTTAGAAATGAGGAGAATTGCGCGTTAGTTGAGGCGGTGATGTCACGGTATGACGTGTTGTTGGGTGAGCAAGCTGCAAATACCAGCAACAGGAAGAAGCTTAAAATTATGGAGTCAGATTGTAAACGCTGTTAGTCCCTATAAGAGTGATGTCTCTAATTGTCGCAAAAGATTCAGTGACATTAAACAGAGCAGCGTCCGAAGCTGGACAAGCCGATAGGCGCGTCCAATATGGCCGACCAGCCCGCCTCTNCCTCGACCGCGGCGACTTCCGGTGGCGCCGCCGCACCCGCTGACAAGACTTCGGCAGCCGTGGGGACCTCGGATCCGGCTCCCCTCTCCTACGCAGCAGTCGTCCAGGCGATCCATGAATCGATGGTGCCGCTCTTCAAGTCCCACGTTGACTCCATGGACCGCTCACTGCCCGCCTTCCGGGAACAACTGTCGGGGCTCACACAGCGCCGAATTGCAGACCCTGCGGGAAGACGTGGTGGCCCTCCGGAAATCTCAACATGCCATGCAGAACAGGATAGATGACCTGGAGAACCGTGCCAGGCGCAATAACATGCGCTTGGTCGGCCTCCCAGAGGCAGTAAAGGGTACTGTGCTCCAAGCTTTCCTCCAGACAACGCTACCATCATTGCTTCATATACCGGATGTCAGCAATGCCCTGGTTATTGAGAGAGCCCATCGTATTGGGTCTCTCCGTGATGATGCTCCGTCCCGCCTGCGGGTTGTTATGTTTAAATGCCTCAATTATCAGCATAAGGAGGCTCTGTGGCTGGCTTATAAGCAGGCGGATACGCTGATGTGGGAAGGTACCCGCTTGCGCCTGTTTCAGGACTATTCTGCAGAAGTTTTTTCCACACGCAAGGCCTTCTCTAAAGTATGTACCAAGTTGATCCGTGCCCGCCAAAAGTTTATCCTTCTCTTCCCCGCGATGAGACCAGGGATGTCGACACCCCGGCGGATGCGGAGGCTTATCTAGCTGAAGAGGCGGCCGCTGAGAACCAGGCCCCGGCGGACCCATCAGGGGACGCCTCCTCATCNAGTCAGTGAATGTACGTTTGTCACCGACCGCCCCCTCGCTGTTGCCTTCTGAGGCTGTTGTAACTCTCCCTATACCCGTATGGAACCCCTTGATGATCACCTGGGCGCCCCCCCCGGTAGGCTCATGCTCACCCATTCCTCCTGTGGACGCTTTGCTGTGGCCCTGACGCCCCTCTCTGGAACCCCGCTACCATGGCGGGAACTGTAGCCATGGTCGCCTTTGTGGCCCCATATGGAGAGAATGCTCTACGAGGACGGCTCTGTTGGCTTCCTGGCGACTACCGGATGATCTGATCCGGCACCCTCCCTTGGACCCCCCGCCGCCACCGGGGACTTCAGACTCTCTTAGTACTGTCCCGCCGGAGGGTGCTTCTGGCTGGAGGGATGCCTGTATAACCGGGGGGTGGGTGGGATCGGTTATCGGGGTTGGTTGGTTTGTAGTTTTATTATAGTTCTTGCAGGTTGTATCGCTTTTTGGAGTGTTCTCCTTCCTTTACTGAATAATATATGCTTACTGTGTATTCAGATTTCTATGCTGCTTGTCCCATTCCCTCTCCCCCCCCCCTTTTTTTTTTCCTTCTTTTCTCTTGCTCCCAACCCCCCCCCCCCCCCCATCTCCGGGCCTCTTGAACTTCGCTGTGGTCAGCCGGGAGCCCCCCATCCGCTTTGGCTATCTATGGTGTATCCCGGTTGTATCGTATGGCTTTTACGCCCTCCAAAGACCGCGGGTCTTGGGCTTCCGTTCTTTCATGTACTTTTCTGTGTTCGTCTGTCTTCCCCCCCCGTTCCCGTCTTGTCTGTGGCGCACCCCTTGTCTCCCCGGCTGTCTTCTCAGGACCCCCTGGCTCAGGAGGTGGAATCTCAGGGGCTCTGACATATCTCTTCTTCCTGGGGACCTATGGCCTCCTTGAAAATTGGGTCGTGGAATGTGGGCGGGATCCACTCACCTGTGAAGCGCAAGAAATTGCTCCTATATCTTAAGAAACACTCTATTGATGTTGCTCTTTTACAGGAGACCCACCTACCGGCAGCGGAAATCCCAAGATTGGCCTTACTGGGCTACGCTCCACTAACCTTCGCATCCTTCAGTTCCAGAGCCAGGGGAGTAGTCACGCTGGTTCACAGGCGCCTCATGTTTAAGATACATGCGGATTATGGGGATCCTGATGGGAGGTACACGATTACTGATTGTACCATAGGCTCTCTACGTATTACTATCTGCAATTTATACGGTCCCAATGTGTATTTGTATGCTTTTTTTCATCTCCTTCTGACGAAACTGCTCCCTGTGTGTGACTCCCCCCTGCTATTGGGAGGTGACTTTAATCTTGTGACCTCACCTTCCCTGGACAGGCAACACCCCTCATCACGACACCGCCTCCCCCGACTTAATATCTCTTCCCTTTCGGACCAGCTACTTCTTACTGACGTATGGCGATATAGACATCCCACTACTCGCTCTTATACTTGGCTCTCCGCGGCGAGGGGCACGTTGTCTAGGCTGGACCACATCCTCTTGTCCACCACGCTACTCCACCGGATTCTGATCTCTGTTATCGAACCTATCTGGATATCGGACCATGCCTTGGTGTGGTTCGAGCTCTCCTCGGATGTGGATGTGGGGACTTCGCGCATCTGGCGCATCCCCAGTTCGCTTGCCCAATCACTCTCTTTCCGGGACATGCTGCAGGCCTCGTGGATCTCTTTTGCAACACTGAACAACGAGCATATTGACTCTCCCGCTCTTTTCTGGCAATCGGCTAAGACCGTTTTGCACGGTGACCTTATGTCTTACACCTCGCAGGAGAGACGGTCCCGGGCTTCAGCCTATCTGTCGGCTCAGCGCAACCTCACTTCCGCATTCGACACCTTCACGCGTGGCCCCATAGGGAGCGGTACAACGCCGCTCAGACGCACTTTAATGAGATACTTGCTCAGATGGAACAATCATACTCCAGACTTAGGGACTTTCGTTTTTACAAATATGGTAATAAGTGCGGACGGCTCCTGTCCAATCTACTCTCCGGGTTCAGGCCGTCTCCTCTCGTACGCAGTCTGCGCGCGGAAGATGGTCGCCGATGCTTTCATGGCCCTGAGATCGTGCAGCTATTCCATTCATACTATACCCGACTCTATACCCAGGACCCGATCGATAGGGCAGCGAAGGCCCAGTTTTGGTCCACTCTCTCCACCCCCCCGTCTCACCTCACTGCAAGCNGAGTCGCTNATGGCCCCAATCACGGCNGAGGAAATCGAACGTGCCATCAAGTTGCTTCCTCCCGGCAAATCCCTGGTCCAGATGGCTACAGTGGCGAGTTTTTCCGATTATTAGCTCCCAAAATATTACCATACTTCCACGCTCTCTTTCGTGAACTCCAAACCTCGTTTTCTTTTCCCAGGTACTTTAATTCGGCCTATATCAAGGTGATCCCAAAACCGGGCCGGAGGATCCTGGCTCCTATAGACCCATCTCCCTTCTTAACGCTGATTTTAAATTTTTTACTAAGATACTCGCGGAACGGGTCAAACTCCTGCTCCCATCCTTGATACATGTTGACCAGACGGGATTCATATGGGGCAGGCATTCTGTTACTAATATCCATAAGGTTTTGTCGGTTCTCCATACCATATCCACTGCGCCTGGAGCCTCGGACCCCTGCCTTCTCTTATCCTTAGATGCTGAAAAGGCATTTGACCTTGTTACATGGGACCACCTTTTTGAAACCCTCCATCGTTTTGGTTTTCCTCCTCAATTTATTTCCTTACTCTCGGCACTGTATGCGTCGACCTACACACAGGTCTCCTGTAATGGTTACTTATCCCCTCCTTTGGACATTGCCCGCGGCACCCGTCAGGGCTGCCCCCTTTCCCCTTTGCGTTGGCACTGGAACCTTTGGCGATTGCGCTCAGGGCTCTCCCCGCGTTCCGGGGTATCTCTGTGGGCTCGCTGGAGGTCAAAGTAGCGCTCTTCGCAGACGATATGCTTCTATTCATCTCCGACCCTGCCACCTCCTTGCCGGCCATTGTCTCCTAGATATCTCAATTCGGCAGTTTTGCGGGATACCGTGTTAACTTTAACAAGTCGGAACTACTCCCCCTGACGGGACCGGCGCGCTCACTTCTCCCTCCCTCCCTGACGTCCCAGTTCACATTGGCCAAGGATTCTATAAAGTATTTGGGGATTCGCATCCCGGCCCTTCTCCCTTCTCTGTAACGCCTCAACTATGAACCTCTGCTTCGGGACCTGCAGCGGCGGCTAGACTCCTGGCATTCCCTCTCGCTCTACTGGGACGCGTGGCCGTCCTCAAGAGTGTTCTCTTTCCCAAGCTCTCGTATTTGCTTCAAATGTTGCCGATCCCCCTCTCAGCGTCGGATACCAAACGATTTAACAGAGCCTTCTCACGCTTCCTTTGGCGCTCGGGGAAGCCTCGGGCCAAATACACCCGCCTGCAACTTCCGAGGGCCCAGGGGGGTCTAGGAATTCCTGATATCCCTTCTTTCACCCGCGCGGTCCATTTCCGATACATTTCTGACTGGATGCTGCAGAAGGGGAAGTTTGTTAACAAATCCCTGGAGGAGGCCCTCTTCGCGCCGTATTCCCGGCTGCCCTACTTCTCTGTCCCCGCTCCTCAGTCCCGCCGCCGGCGCTATCCAATATTTTATTCACCACCACGTATCAGACCTGGTGTGCGATCAACAAGGCATACTCCAGAAACCCGTGTCACTCTCTTTATGCCCCCAGCTGGGGCAACCCCTCCTTCACTCTCAGCCTGGACGTGTTCTTCTCTGCCTTGCAACAGAAAGGCATCCTCTCCATTAAAGACATCTTTGACCCCGGGGGTAGGGTCCGGACCTTTCAGGATCTTCGGGACAGGTTTGACCTACCTCATACCCAATTCTATATGTACCTCCAACTCAGGCACTACGCCACCACTCTGCCCCTGTCCCATGACTCTTTGATGTCTCTCTTGACCTATACTAACACTCACACCTACCGTACCAAGTTACTCCAGACGGATCTCCTACTTCTTGCTTACAACGCGCATTGGGCCCGGTGATTGCTAAATGGCAACTGTCAATCCCCGAGATAACCTCGGCGGAGGTCCTCCTTTGACATCAGGATCGCATACTCCGCTATCTTAGCTGCGCCACCTTGCAAGAAGTGCACCTTAAAACCCTCCATCGTATGTACATAGCCCCGGCTCAGAGGCGCCATATGGTTCCCTCTGAAACGGGCCATTGTCGTAAGTGCCAAACCCCGGATGCGGACTTCATGCATGCTTTCTGGTCTTGTCGCAAAATATCGCGGTATTGCCACAAACTGGTGGCATTCTTGAACTCCTCATTTGGTTTGAGGTTAACGTGTGACAAGGCGGCCCTCCTCTGTTCTGTATCTGTTAATTGGGACTTGGGTCGGCGGAAACGTGAGCTGATGCCATTTTTGGCGGTCTTCGTCACGGTTGCCAAGAAAGTCATCCTGGAACATTGGACTTCTCGTTCCACCCCTATGCTCTCCATGGTCCGCAGTCACCTGCTACGTATACTCTACATAGACAGGCGGGCCACCCTGCCAGATTTGGAGACGGGGCTCCAGAGGTTTCTTAAGAAGTGGCAACCGCACATTGCCTTGCTCCCGAGGGATACCCAGACCCACATCTACAAGTTGTTTGAACATACCTCCTGGTTTCTAACACGTACCCCCACACCCCTTACACCGCCGGTTTAGCCTGCTTCAGGGGGAATCCTGGGTTGGCAGCCTACCTACCCCCCCTCCCACCACGTGTTCGCACCTCTTCCTACCCCATTCCTATGTTAACTCCATGTCCGTCCATCCCACCTGTCTCCATTGTTCTTTACCTTGACTTCTATGCACCCCTAATATCTCCGGTCCTATACCTTCATTGAAAGTAGTATATCCGACTGCTCTTGGCCCCTGAGCGTGCATTGGAGGGGCCCCCCCTCCTTTTTTTTCTGTAGGAGGGTCTCTCCGCTGGCGGTATTGTATCGGACTGGATATTGTTAGACGGCATTGTACATGTGCATGCGGTGTTAATAAGTACGGACATTTTTGTTTTGTATTGTCCTTTATTGGTATGTTTTTGTAAAACTCAATAAACAGTTTCTCAAAAAAAAAAAAAAGAAAGTATCTCTTGGCACTGAATTGATTGACAATATGCCTTAAAAGGATCAATAGCACGTTTTATTTTACTGGCATAAAAATAAAAAATAAAATACCACAACAAAAACACAAAAAAGGCGTAAAATATGACATTTGTTACAGATTATGATATTGAAATGTACTATATTGTTTATAATGTAAGACATAACTTTAATTGTGAATATTATGCTGATTGGTCAATTTGAATATAAATACTAACCAGAAGGAGAGAGTCCACACTTCCTGCCTTTTGAGAAAGCCGCATGGATCGCGGCGAAACGCGTTAAGGAATACATGACTGCACAAGACATTTTTAATCTTTCTTTATTAACCACTCTATATAACGGTGCAATAAATATCCCCATACNGACGGGGAGAGAACGATCGGCACACCTATACGGAGGTCTGATCTTCATAAGCACGGAGCACTTTCCTATCCCAATACCGTGCTAAGTGGCAGCATGGAGCACTTTCCTATCTACCATCAAAGTGGCAGCTAACCTAGGCTGAAACTAAGAGCCGGTATTGGGATACATCTAATTGAGGAAGTTCGGCGATTGGTAGCAGTGCAGCGCTACCACAAAGGAGAGGGAAACAGATTGCTATCATGATATTGGTTGCTATGGCCACAGTCGCACAAAATCTTTTCCCCAAACACATCTGAGGTTGCTACATATTACCCCAAGAAATATTTGTCTGCAATCAAAACAGTGCCTATACAACAAGTTTATAACTGATGTTTATTAGAATACCTTTGTTTAACGTAATCAAACTTCTCTTTTTTTTAGATGGTGGATAAATGTGAATTTATTAGAGAATTCATTGAGGTGTACCCGGCCAATACTTGCCTCTGGCAATGCAAATCACCAGATTATACAAATAAAGAGAAACGGTNGATGGCAATGAATGCCTTACTAGATGTCACTAAACCCTATTACCCGAATGCAACTCTTGATTACGTGAAAAATACAAAATCTGCGAACAGTTTACAAGAAAGAATTAAATAAGGTCAATGATAGTAAACGTTCCGGGGCTGCATCAGAAAATGTATATGTTCCGCGGCTATGGTATTACGATTTACTGCACTTCACCGCAGATTGTGACACGCCAGCTCCAGCTCTAACAAAGACACAAGTATACATCGATAACAAATATAGACAACACAGAAACGGTAAGTACACATTTGTATTACATTATGTGATAATCAATTAATAAAAGCTATCTGAAAGACACTGGGCATGTTTTTGACATACTGGAAACCACAAAATGGGATCAATTATTCCTGCTAATGACATGCAATGTGACGTCATTATATACCGTGAAACGTCACGACGAGGGCAGAGAGTCTATCAACAACATCCAACATGCATCCANTACAGAAAGAGTTCATTCTTAACGGTTTTGGTTCAATAATAACTTTTATAGACAAGTACAAGCAACTGCCATGGCAACAAAATTTGTGCCCGGATTCATGGTAAATTGAGAAAACAATTATATATGGAACAACAACCCATATCACAAGCGATGATGTGATCCGCATATGGCAAATGTCCCAGGAAGACCTTGAAAAGTTCATTGTCCACATCAACAATAACGAAGCTAATTTACAGTTCACTGCAAATATCAACCAAACAAAAGTCGACTTCCTAAGACTTTTAAAATTTTTGTAAAAGATAATACTCTACAACAAAAAAATTGACATAAGTCCCTATTTCCCAAGAAGAAACAAAATAAATGTATCAATTAAGAAACCGTACACCCCATGGTTTAAATATAGATTTTGATTTAGCAGCTTTTATAAGAAATTATAATAAATTAAAACAAAAAAAAAAAAAAATATATATATATATATATATAAGAAAATTATCAAAAATAATGGTCATTGCAGCCAAAATAAATAATCTCAAGAGCACCCTCGGTATATATTGACTTGTTTGATTGTTTTTGACTGATTGTATACAATACAAGTGACACTGAGTACGGGACAAGTCTTTTACAAAGATCCACAATTCCAAACAAACATGTCTCAGGATTATACTAGCGGCGCAGCCAGCGCAACTCTAATTCAAGGTGACACTTTGAGTTTTACTACGGCTGAAGCTGAGGCGATCCTGATGGCTGAGGATACACAAGCTGAATTGAACATTACTACGGCTGAGGATGCATATCATGAGGCCATTAAATTGAAAAAGAGACTTTTAGATTTTAAACTGCATGGCACAACCTTGTCAAACTACTACAGAGACAAACTTATCCCTCGGGGTTTAGAATTAGCAATGTACCTACCATTGGCAGAAGTAATCCAGAGTTTTGCCGTAGGTGGACGGCGATCTCAAATAAGGCCTCTTTTGATTTAATGATTCTGGTTGTGGAGGAGGCAACACGAGAAGTCAAGTTAACTGAAGAGAAATTGTCTAAATTCGAAGCTGAGAAACTACCGATCCTATTAGCTGATACAAGCACTGATTGGTTAAATAAAATTGAGACACAAATGTCCAAATACACCCATGATCTTGTCAAATTTAAGAAAGATAAGAGATCAAAAGTACTAAGGGACTACGAAGAAAACTTGGTCTATCCTTGGTACTCGGGCACAGAACAAAAACCTCCCCCTCCGCGACGCAGACCATACAGACAGAGACCGTTCATCAATAGAGGCAGTTATCAAAACTCTAGTGGTCCAAATTCAAGCGATAGTGAAATGGATACTATACCGAGAGGAGCAACCGTCCAACAACGGGGTTTTCGGAGCAGACCTACCGTTGGCCGAGGAGCAAGACCACCTATCGCCTCAGCACCACCAAAACCAGGAGAGGGGGGCAATATAGAAGAAGGCATGGTATTATGATCCAAGAGGACATAGTGATTAATTTATCATCGAGAGAACTATCCACCATTGAGAGAGAAGTTTTGAACAAAGGACTCTCGTTTGTACTGACCAACTTATTTAATGACTTTAATTCCAAAGTGGAGCAATATAAATTGGGCAGGACTTTGCGCCTAAAAGAATTTTTCTCCAAATCCGATGGTGATGAGAATATCTCTTCACAAAAAGCTGTGCGACCAAAATCCACATTTGACCCCCCATCCTCTAATGCATCAATCAAAACATATTTGAGACTGCTTGAAGACAGTATTAATAAATCTGCTATGCAGTTACCGACCTGCAGAAGTAATTTAACTAAACAACAGAAATTGGCCTTGCAAACCCTGAGCCGGGACCCCGACCTTGTGATACGCCCAGCCGACAAGGGAGGGGGTATAGTTCTACAAAACAGGACCGATTATTGTGCAGAGATTATTAGACAATTGTCTGATCACGAAGTATATCAAGTATTGGATGGTGATCCTACTGCAAGGTTCCAAATGGAAACAAGTACTCTGCTCACTGAAGGGGTGAGAAATGGTTGGATTGACCAAAAAACATCTGGAGGCCCTATTTGTCAAATATCCAATCACACCGATAATATACATTCTACCCAAGGTGCACAAGAACCTCCAGAAACCACCAGGTCGTCCAATAATATCTGCCAGGGGTTCACTGTTTCAACTTATATCAAAATACCTTGATGGATTGCTTCAACCGGTTATACAAATGGAACAAACATATATTCAAGATACAACACACTTTTTGACTATACTTGAAGCTTGTACCGATATATCCGAAAATGACCTGTTGTGTACCATAGACATCGTGAGCCTTTACACTAACATCCCGCATGCAGCAGGCGTCGATGCCACGGTCAAATTAATCGCGAATAATCAGTTATATGAAGGTCCACCACCATGTTACTTTGGCTCCTTGCCAAATCTGATTCTGACTCATAATTATTTCATGTTTGATGGAAATTACTATTTACAGAAACAGGGCTGTGCGATGGGGTCCAATGTGGCCCCATCGTACGCGAATGCATTTATGTTTCAAGTTGAGCAAGATCTGTTCCTTCGTAATGAGAACTTCAACCGGGATATCAGACTCTTTGTCCGGTACATAGATGACATCTTTATGATATGGACCGGGACAGAATCCGCATTTGACAATATGATGGCAACTGTCAATCAAATGCATCCCACGATACACTTTACATACGACAAAAGTTACAACCAAGTGCATTACCTTGATGTCCTGATAACAAAGGATAACAACATTCTTCAAACAACTGTATACCATAAACCGACAGATAAGAATCAACCTCTTTTGGCAAGTAGCCACCATCCTCCAGCACTCATCAGGGGGCTCCCCTATTCACAAGCCAATCAAAAGATTAATGAAATGCTGGATAAATTTGCACATAGAGGATATGCTGACAAATGGCTTTGCAATGCAAAAGAGAGGATTGACATGGTGAANCGATCTGACCTGCTGGGATAGGAAGAACGTCCAACAGAAAATACCGTGGGTAACAGAATACCAACACTTAAGCTTCTTTCACAATCTCGCTGCAAAAAAATTATGGCCAATTGTGACCTCAGACCCTACGCTCCCATGTTTACAAAAAGCATCTCTTTTCCCCAGTTATAAAAGAGGTCGGAACCTCAGGGACATTTTGTGCAAAAATGACATTAAGATGAAACCTCCTGCTTCGACTACTTTCCTTTCAAGACCGCCTGGGTGTTACAGATGCCTAGGTTGCCAGATGTGCAAAACCATGATTACAGGCAACCATTTCCACCATCCTAACAGTGGTGAAACTTTCCCTATTAAACACATGTACTACGACAGCTGTGATTTATGTGATTTGCTGTCCCTGTCCCATGATTTATGTCGGGAAGACTATTAGGAAAGTTAAGGAACGTCTCACACTGCACAGATCTGCTATCAAGATGATACTGGATGGAAAAACAGTGGAGCAACCAGTAGCGAAACATTGGAAACAAAAACAACATTCCCTGCAAGATCTGCACTGGATGGGCATAGACCATATTCCTTTACTGAATAGAGGAGGGGACAGAGACAGACTGCTGTTGCAGACAGAATGTCGTTGGATACATAGACTACGGTCTGTCTCACCGTTGGGCCTGAATGAACAGTTGACATTTGGCTGTTTTCTATAAATACATTTTTATTGTGTATGTCCAAAACGTTCCCGGAGAGATTATAAGCCTCCTGGGGACAGCTTATATTTTCTGTTACGGGATATCATATTGCATGCAGCTTGTGATGACTGCCAGTGAGGCTATCGGCATACCAGCGGATATATTTATTTTTGTGATTACGGTTTATTATTATTTAGTCTGCTGGCGTATATCCACTGTTCCTGTGATCTGNTTCATTACCTGTCAGGTCAATTCCGGACCATTACGTGTTATGCAGTTTCATTGAAGTCTTATACTACTTGTTATGTTATACGCTTAGATGTTCCGTGGCCGTTAGGGTTAACTGACACTTCGGCGTTTTGATCCATTATATCGTTTATTGATCGGCTTAATTTTGGACAACCAGATCGCATATTGTTATTCATTAGTTTAATGTTACACGTTACCATGAGTACGCTTGGGAGCCGCTGCCGCTACCATTATTATATTATGGTATATTATGTATTCAATGATGAAGGTTTACTTGTGATGCGGCTATCGATATGTTTATGCTGCCTATGACCTTGTTTTAATGCTTGGACCTATTAGTGCAATTCGGGTCTTGATTGTTTTTAATTGTCAGACTGCCAGATGCGGGATTCCCCGGCTGATGACGTCTCTGTGGAGTAACGCCCACCCTAAGAACACCTGGACCTATGCCGGTGTATGGGGGAGTGGCTAGGCTCCGGGACCGAGGCACAACAGCGGGAGAACCCACGGGCGGTCTTTTAACCCACAAGGTATTTATTGTGGTGATGTGGCTTGTAACACTCTGTTTGTCTCTTGTAACCTGTATTGTGATTGCTGCCCTGATGAAAATCGCCTAATGGCGATTAAAACGTTGGCCTGTATGCTACACTAATATGTAAATAAAGAACACTGGAGATGATAACTGCCTCTTCAAGACTGGTGAGTGCCGTATCACTTTTGGACATATTACTGCCTTTATGGTTGTGCACCGCCAGCATATTAATTCATGTGGAGGAGTGACAGTCTACATTGACTATATATATATATATATATATATATATATATATATATATATCTGTAGTGACCAAGGTGCACAGTCAGCCTCTCGGCATACATACACAAGTACCCCAATGACGGCACTCCAGGATTTTAAAGAAGTGCTATATGAACAGTCATAGGATCACCAACGTTTCAGTTTATTAACTTTCTTCGGGGCATAGTCTACAGACGCTCTACATTTGAGACTTGGAGAGCCATCTTGAAGGAGAAATATTTGTGCTTACCCACGGCAAAGTGGAGTGAAGCGGACAAGCAGCCATCTATACATATCTACTGATCCAGACGGGGAATTTCTCACCTTGGAGCAAAGGTCTTTTTGCACCATCGATGATTTGTTTTTAAACTGGTGGAGGTCTTTTTTCTTTTGTTACATAACAGAGATTATGAGTGTACTATGGGGGGTATTATGTTACCCCTCTAAGAGAGAGCCTATAGTTTACGGACAGTGAAACCTCTCAGATTTTATGCACAGAACGCAGTGGAGGAGAAGATACAGCAAAAGAAATGTATTGTGAATTACTTAAACTCAAAAGCAAGGAAGTTGATTATAGATTGCATGCCATTACATTATCTGATTACCATCCCACGTGGTTTCAGAATAAAAAATTGTACCAACGATCGGAAGGTATGAACCCAATTTCTGCAGGCGATGAATCACAATTTTAAATAAATGTTCATTTGGCTTAATTTTACTAGTTATTGATCAATGTAAATCAGAACTTGTTAAATTGGAAATCAAGTTGAAACAAAAATAAAAATAGCCTTCAGCCTACAACGAGCCAAATCTTATTTACGGGACACCACAGATTTTCTTAATCGTCTACAGTCATTTTCCATCGTTCCAGAAGGTAACCATTTGGTAACCATAGACGTGTGCAACCTATATACCTATGTATACCACATGAGGAGGGTCTGGAGGCTGTCAGAAGCTATATTTCTAACGATTCTGAATATGTGGGCCCCAAAATAGAATTTATGATCACACTCCTGGAGCTCACACTCAAAAGAAATTATTTTTCTTTAATGGGACATATTTTTTTTACAACTGACTGGATGTGCCATGGGCTCCTGCGTAGCCCCCTCCTTTGCAAACATGAACATGGCTATTTATGAAGAACAGTACCTGTATCAGGATCCAAGGTTCATTAAGGGAGCATTACTATATTGCAGATATATAGACAATCTCTTTGTACTTTGGAATGATGATATTGANATTTTCCACACTATTCTACAGGAACTTAATTCAAATGCTACACCCATTCGTTTCACACATACGGTGAGCTCAAATGATATACACTGATAGACAGGATTATTTNTGAAACCCACTCATCGCAATAATATATTACATGGTTCATCTTTTCATCCTCCAGCACTTAAATCGGCACTACCGTTCCCAATTTCTAACAGTAAGAATTGCTAGTCAACCCAATACCTACATGAAAGAGTTGGATGACATGCTTGGAAAATTCCAGGTAAAGGCTATCCACTTGACCTATTACAGCATGCAAAAGAGAAAGCTTTATTATGTCCCTGCCAGCAGCTACTGACACAGAAGATGGAGTCCAAAAAAGAGAACTGCATCCCATGGATCCAAACGTATACTACCAACAGTGGTATAGCTAAGGCAGTAGCCAAAAAATCTGGACACTCATTATTAATGATCCAGAATTAGGTCTTCCTAAGGATACCAGATTGCTCCCTAGTTATAAACGTGGGAGGAATATTAAGGACAGACGGATATCACAAAATATCCTGTATCCCGACACAAAAATGGCTGCTTTCCCCAACTCTACGACTTGCAAATATCTGATAACGGGAGTTTTTCAAACATCCTCATACTACCAAAAAATACACAATTANGTACCATCTGACGTGCACATCGACTTTTATTTACATTTTAATTTACCCTTGTGGTTTCTATTATGTCGGTAAAACTAAGCGACAATTTTGGGAACGTATGGCGCTCCACCGCTCGTCTATTCCTTTAGCCATCAACGGCAGGAAGATTGACCAACCAGTTCCACGACATTTCATTTAACATGGACATTCATTGCCTAGCCTGAGATATATGATTATCGATCATATCCCGGTCCCACGGAGAGGAGGAAACAGGGATAATCTCCTCCTACGTAGGGAAGCATACTGGATGAATTGCCTGAAGACGGTTACACTGTGTGGCTTAAATGAGTCTTTGAATTTGACATGCTTTTATGATATTAATATGAGTTATTTTCACTTGACGTCCCTATCAGCAATCCTTTTTGTGTAAGGTTTCCCTTTGTTCTTCTTCCCCTGTCCCATAGGTGGACCTCACACAGCAGTTAATGAAATTCTGCTTAGATGGTGTACTGCCATGATTAAACAGCAGTGCTCTTTAATATATAGATCCGTTTTTGTATAGCATTTGGTATTAGCTCCTCTATCTCTGTTTTTTAATCATGTCACCTGTAGTTTATTTTTGTTTGATGCCGTTCCCATGGCAACTACCACCGCAGCCTGTATACCGGAAGTTAGCGTACCTAGTTCCAGGGGGCGGCAGTNCAGCGTGGTGAGCAGCGTTTCACTGGTGAGTTTGCTTTTTGTATGTCTATAAATTTTTTTTNGTTTGTATTGTTCACATCTATGTATGCCCTGAAACGTTGGTGATCCTAAGGCTGTTCATATAGCATTTCTTTAAAATCCCGGAGTGCCGTCATAGGGGGACTTGAGAGTATATATAATTAAGCATGGTGAAATTAGATTACATTTTATTTGACTATAGTTTATTCAATAATAGAAAATACCAACCCTCAATGCAAACTCACGAGGAAGTAGTCCTCAGACTGGACTAGAACACCTACCAATATAGGGTTTGCAATTATAATAGATATATGACCTGCAACTTATATCCGCTATAGCGAATAAGATCGACTGAAACAAAGGAAAGAAAGGTTGTAGGTCTCATATTGTCCCTTACAGAAATACTCCAAATATGGATATTTAGATGCATTGAAGATGATCCTCTTACAAGGTTTTTATGATATCACAAAGGAGAACACCTATCTTTTACTACTTGCCAAGAATTCATAAGAATTTAGTAAATCCCCCAGGAACAACATTTATAGCAGGTAATGGATCACTGACATCTCATATTTCAGAATACATAAAAAAAAGTTTACAAATGACGATCTTATTTAAGATACATCAGTGTTACAAGCTATAATGGATGTAGAATGGTCCCAGGACTGTTTATGCATCACTGTAAATATCCAATACTTATATAGATCAATTGAATACAAAAAAGGTATAGAAATCAGAAGGCAAATTCTTTATTAATGTTGAGGATCTAGAAAAGATGTATACAGATTTTATCTGCACTTTGCTGATTTCATTTTATCACATAGTTTACATTTATAGAGGGATTTTTCTTACAGGTAAATGGCACAGCAAACCATTCTAAAAAACTTGAAAAATTGTGAAAGGAAATCGAATTACAAATTAAGCACTAATTTTGTTTAAATTAATCTTATAAAATTGCTCCTATTTTATGTTTTATGATATTTTATACAT
>JABWIB010006634.1:2494-18210 GCA_016617825.1 Platyplectrum ornatum
GAAGTGCACTGTATGAACACTGAGAACTCCTAGAAGTGCACTGTATGAACTCTGGGAACTCCTAGAAGTGCAGTTCATATCAGTTCCCCCTCTCTGTATAAAAGCCCTGGTTTGTAATGTAATATTAGGTTTCCTGGCGGCTTCACACGTCTTCTTTTATTTCTGTTTGTAGTATTGTGTAAGTTATACACCAGTTATGAGTAACCTTAGAACTACAAGCGACTCAGGAAACCAGTTACCTGTAGCTTATGACACTGGAATAAGATTCCCCTGGTATTGCATAGTGTAATGGTGAGAGGGCTTCCCAGTGCAGCATGAAGAGTCTGTCTGCCCCCTTCACTTACATTTTATACATCTACTGTTGTTTACTTGAAGGTTTTTGGGTTTTTTAATCACCGCTTCTTATCATTTGGCTGTAAACAATTCTACAACTTAAATAAATGAAATACACAATATTTTCAAACATTGTACAGAATGGATACAGCGGCTATAATAAACACACTGCATCCCAACAAAATGTGAGGAGAGAGTGGACAAAACAAATTCTCACGAGGAGCTCAACACATCGGCAGAATTAGTGAATGACAAAGAAATACATAGGGAACAATAGGATGGTGGAAACCACGGGACAGCAGTGGACACCTCGGAGTGTCTATTTTTAACAGGGAAAGTATTAAGGACGAACAGGATGAAGAGAACAAAAATAAAATGAAAAGGGGGGAGGGGGGGTCTGCCAAGCATATCATATAGGGTACGTGATATAGTGCATATGTCTGCCAGAAGGTAGCCAGGGCGATGGTGTGACTTAGGGGTGTTGTACGACCTTGTGCATGGAGGAATTCAGGGCTGTCTTTGAACTATAGCCACAGGGGACCATACCAACACAAAGGATTCACACTTTTCTTCAGCCGAGGAGATTATATTCTCCATGTTCATGTAATGATCAATCCTCATAAACCACTTATTGATTGATAGTCCTAGCCGCGGACTAGAGATATATATTTTATAGGAAAGGCAGCAGCCAGTATTAGGGACGTCTAACCCAGTGAGTCTGCAGGTGATCGTGTGTACTGCTGCCAGTAAGGTCTCAGTTTGGAGCAGTTCCACCAAATAATAAGTTCTGGAAACCTTTTTCAGTCATTTGGAATATCATGTAATCTGCTGATTAGATCTCGATACATTTTTTCCGCTTTTTATATTGAACATTGTTGACATTTTCAAACATCTTTAAATAGAAAATAATACATCAAATCCAACATTTTTTAAATAAAATGATTTTTGTTTTACATAATACAAACAAAAACAGAATCCCCGTAAAATGATATAAGTCGTGGGCCCAAATTTACTAAACTAGGGGATTGGAAAAGTGGGGATGTTGCTCATAGCAACTATTCAGATTAAAGCTTTAATTTTCATTTTGCATACTGGAGAATGTGTGAGCTCAGATCTGATTTAGTTGCTATGGGCAACATCCTCACTTTTCAGTCTCCCTGCTTAGTAAATTTAAACCTAGATGTTCACTGTAAATCTCTGACCTTTATGAAATACAGCTTTCCTCTCCAAATCCCCATTTAGCTACCATAGAAAACAGCCAGGACTACAGTTATGCTGCGTTCAGATTGCCTGCGGACAAAAAAGCCGTCGCTGGAAGCCGCTGAAATCGGCGGCTTCCAGCTAAAAGCAACACAGGAAACGCCGGCTTCACAGTGAAGCCGGCGTCCTGCGAGAAGGGGAGGGGACATTACGATCACATGTCTTTTTTGTCCAATCGCCTCCCTTCATACGTGCTGAAGCTGCCATGCCCGCTTCAGCGCGTTCAGATTGCTTTAAGAATGGCGACGTGCCGCCGAAAAGCCGCCTTTTTCCGAAAAAGGCGCCGTTTTAAAAAGGCATCGTTCAGATTGCCTTCTAACAGCGCCTTTTCCACTACAGCCGTAGTTTTCACTGAAAACGACGGCGATTTTAGGCGATCTAAACGGGGTATTAGTGAACTATGGACTTGTGTGGTACTGACCTGAGGCCAACTCTGCGGCAAACATTAATACTTTGTGTTTTGCTCTGTGCATACTATAAGATTTTGTTGACCTAGTCCAGGGGTAGGCAAATTACAGCTCTCCGGGTGTTATGCCTGTGCAGTTAAAGCATGCTGGGACGTGTAGTTTGACTACACCTGGAGAGATGCTCTTTGGGGCCGATTCAATTCGACGCGAAGACTGGAAAAAAGCTGGTCACGCACTTTCTCCCGTCTGTTATGGTAGTGATTTGATAGCGCCTTTTTATACGCGGCTCTATGAGCTGAGAGCTAATATGACACAAATTTTCTCCCTTATCCTGTATGCGTAAGGGAGGAATAATTTGTGCAAAGAATATTGAATCGGCCCCTGTGTCTACTTCGGTTACTTTTCTGTGATTTCTTTTTTATTAAATAATTTGCATAAAAAAAAAAAACAAAAGAAACATTTTTATTGATGTTTAAGGAATGAAAAGTTTGTGGTTTGTCATCAAGTGGTTAATAATCAGGGTGTGTGCAGCATCAGTGCAGAACACTGCATTATGGGAAGCAATGTGCTCGGAGAATTAGGTCACAAGCATGAAAAAACTTCTGTGGAATATTTCTGAGATGTTCCTAGTTCCTCGCTCATTCGTGCCAGTGATTGCATATCATTGTGAAGGTTTCACTGCTTCGGTAATTCTCAACTGGTTAGAACTGCATAGTTATTGTATATAACTAATAATAATACAGTATATTTATCTGTAAAAGCTTTTTCTTGAAGTTTGATCATCTTATGTGATATATGTTGCAATACAGAGGGTTTTTGTAATTACTACTCTGTAGCAACCAGTTTGCACTTGATTAGAATGTGATAACGGAGACCTATATGGTTCCATACGTTGAGCTTGCCCTACTAATGGTGGGCATTGGTGTGGTCTGGATGTAAGGTATAATGGTGGATCATCAGGGTGGTACTGTCAATGTTTAAGATGACATTAGTCGCGCTCCAACCACTAGACAGAATCGTGAATCTTCTCGTGGTTCACTCGGAGACATCAATCCAGTACACAGAGGCGCAGTGGATTTCCAGTACTTGAGAGGATGGAGAATGCTGGATTGAGGTGTTTAAGGAGGAAGTGTTTGTAGCCTTTAATGAGGATATCTGAGGGGGTTAGTAGCTAGAATTCTGGGCCCTGGCAAAGTGCATGGTGAGTTATCTGCTGGGACGGCACTTTTATGTTGTTCCATTATTGTTGGATATTGAGCAGTTCCACCAAATGTGAAGGAAAGAGTCTACTCCACTCTCCAGAGGTCTACACTTGCACCTGTTTAACCCTGGGTAAGCCCCAGGTAGTCTTTTGGGTGGCATCTGACTCTTGCTGTGTTCTGTATGTGTTTTATTCACATTGTGTACTGTGTTGTATTGTTTTTCTGTTGTATTTGTTTTTCTTTTGTTTACACTGTTCAGTTAAACCAGCAACAAATCAAGGTGTCAATTTCTTAAGCAATTAAGTCACCAAATAAGCCAGCAATCTGTACCCAGGATACATGTAATACTATATTTTGGCGAGGTTACCTGAAAAAGATTGGATATATTCCTTTTTTGTTACCATATCAACTCAATTTAGTAAAGTGTGAGTACAATGAATGTCCTCATAATTGGCCTGTATAGAAAACAGAAGGGAGGGTTTCAAGTAAATATATTTTTATATTAATGCCCTTTCTTCACCTATCTTGCCTTTTATTAAATGACATAGAACAGTGACAGTGTTTGTTTTGTGGTTATGTCACTATGAGCGTTGGTCTGGTTGATCATTTGTCTGTATTATTGAGTTTTGTCGCCATTGGGGTTTTTGGTAAAAATTGGCCCTTGAAATGCCACCATAATAATATATATAACTGACCATGGGTCATAGTGGTCAGTACCAGCCAGATGAAGTGATACGTCTGCCCAGCTACCCAGCCTCAAATATCACATTACACAGGTGGCTGGCTAAGAGGGGCATATGAGAGTTATATGAAACCTGTGGTTTATTTAGAATTTGTCACATTCATGGGATCTCCAGAAGGAATATTCTGCTAGTCCCCAGCCAGGAGCTTACTTGTGTTTCTGTATTTTTATTTTATCCCATATATTTTATAGAGAACAGTTTGCATATTGTGTCTTTTATTATAACTTTTTGTATGACGCACTGTGATTATTTTTCATATTAAATATCAATGAATAAGTTCCTGTCTCTGTGTTCTTATGGAGTCACATGCCGATTAGTTGGTTTATTAACGCTATATAGACATTTGTAACAGGACATATTATTATATATGATAATTCTGGTAGAGTGTAATTGTGTTGTGTAAATAGAATGCCTCCAGGATCAGTGTGTGTGCACTGTAAACAATCCTTGGTGGAGGCTGATATTGTGTAAGTAATAGGCGAGATAATCGCTATATAACATACTAGGTGGCTGTTGGGATTAACTTCTTGTGTCATTTATAAGTCACCAGGTGATATTGTGCTTTTTCATGGGCCTTGATAATCACTATAGAAAAATGTTATGTTCTTCTACATTACAATTAGTCATTTGTAATGTATTTTAGTCACTGATGAACTGTGTGTTATTAATGTAAGAATCTGCTATTCATTACTGGAATTTATGTGATATCCAGTTATCCACAAGAGGAAACTGCTAACAATTGTGGTGGATAAAAGAGTAAATGTATGTAAAGGTTTAGGTCTCCGCATTCTGTTCATCACCTTCAGGACTTCGCTCTTGATGATTGGATATTACAATGATCAGCAACACACGCTATATATTTTTTTGTGTTCGTGAATTTCATTCCGTAGAATATAGTGTTTATGCATCAGATCTAAATGGGTTTATGTTTCCTGTGCAGCGTGTGTTATATTTACATGGTGACTTGCACTCTTCTTATACATTTGTAAAGATATTCAGGTAAATTGAGCCATACTTATAACTCTTGATAGAAATGAATCCTCCAGCAGAAGCAAGGGCTACTATGATTAAAACGTATTCCAGGGTAAGCATCTGTGCTCCTGTCTGATGTGGTAACTGTTTCCAGTGCTTGCCCTATATAGAGGCATGAGGTGAAGTTTCTACTAGCGGATGTGTTTGATCAATGAGCAGGTGCAGGGGGTATGACATCATTGCTAAAAACGAACTTTCCTCCGTTACTAACGAACAGGATTTGCATTTGTAGACTGTTAAGCTGGCCATACACTATAAGATAAATTGTTCCAATCTAAAGAATTTTTAAAAGTGGGTAAAACCATGTTGAATTGCAGGGGATGTAAAATGAATCAGTATAACAGGTGAGAGATGATGTTTCCAGAACAAGTGTAATAACAGTGTAACAGTAACGCTGGTCAGTATCTGTGTGCAACATGCAACAATAAAGTATTCTTCCTGCATGCAAACACTGACATTCATTTTACCCCCCCTGCAATTCAATTGGCAAACTACCATCATATTTACACAAAGCTTTACATAATATTAATATCCTCTTTAAGAGTGCAATAACAGCGACATTTCATAGACACTCTTCTGGCACATTTCCAGACTTCTGTACTGGTGACGTTTCTGACACAGAACAGGGCAGGACAGGGCAGGGTGTGGAGGTCGGGTACACTAGGTGGGAGGTTTTTACATATTCCAGCTATGAAGTTCTACACTCTATCTGGACTTCTCATTTCTACTGATCGTGTGAGTGAGAAGTGACCTTTAGGGGGTTTTGTATAAGATTGATAGAGCAGTAAATGAATAAATGACGTGACATATATATAAAAGAGAACTGAAAGTGATCACATTTGCGTAGTTCTGGTTTTCCCCTGCACAATAGTTTAGCATGAATTAGAGGAAGGAAATTTCAGCTCTTGCTCTGTAACAAGTACAAGGAACTCCTAGAACCTGTGGGAGGGAGGACGGGGAGCGGAACATCTGGCTGGGAGATTGAGAGCTGTAACGTATGGCGTATGCAATCAAACCGCTCCCATTTTAAGATGTTGTCAGCTTGTTTCATTGTTTGCAGCTGGACTGAAACATTAAAAAAAAAATAAAAAAAAAAAAAATATATATATATATATATATATATATATATATATATATATATATATAAAATATCCTGGGTGCTGTACATTGTGTAATGTAATAATGGAGCAGATCCACACTTTTTACATACTTTGTGTGTGTAAATTGGCTATTTGCTTGCACTGCACATGCCCAGGAGTGTGGGCTGGGCTAAGGACTTGTTATACTGACCTAATTCCGTAAAACACCTTTAGGGCTGCATGCACGTAAGGTAGTGATCATAACACATATGTCACTTTTGCCAGGGGACTTTTCGAGAGGGACACTATTGTACATATGTGAGTGCTATGAGACACAATTTGCACTCAGAAGTCTGGGTGTAGTCCAATGTGTGTAAAGCTGTGACTGGATAAATAAGGGACATTATAAAGGACCCTTATTTATCCAATATCTCTGCCACTCTAACAGCGTTATTGCACATAGAAGAGAATATATATTTTAGCATGTGAGAATACTGGAATCTGTAAACCATACACTGCAGGGTAATCACAGTTTAATAAAATAAGGTTTCTAATTTTTTTTTTTTCCACAAATTGTAGAATTTCATGGCGTGCTCATTTCAAAAGATGCCTGTACAGATACTGTGAGAAATTGACTAGTTTGGGCAGCACCGTGACCCAACTTCTGACTCACAGGAGTATATTTACTAAGCAGTGAGATTGAAAAGTGAGATTTGTGCTCACATTCTTTGGTGAGTGTAAAATGAAACTGAGAGCTTGTATCTGATTGGTTGCTAAGGGCAACATCCCCACTTTCCAATCTCACTGCAATCTCACCGCTTAATAAATATACCCCGCAGTGCTGAAATTGTATGTTCTTTTGGATTTCCTTAGAGATTTCATAAAACTGTGCATGTGTGTATATAAAGCAAGAAAATGCATCTCATGAATTTGGAATATGGTAAGGCAAGAAAATAATACTTTATTTATGTGGTCACGTATTTCCCACTGAGAAGAACTGGCGTTATCCGTTTTCAGGGTCTGGGTGGGTTGATCAATCAAAGACTTGTAGATCCAAGGTGAAAACCGTTTTGTCTTTATTATGTGAAAAGTAAAATGACATGGGATAATTTTAATCAGACTGAGACTCCTAATAATGGTTACATAGGACTTATATCCGTTCTGTTACTGGCCAGAATTACATATTTTATTTGTGTGGTGATCTTCTCTTCCCTGTGAAACATGCTGGCGGGCTGAACTGAGAAGGCTTACTATGGAGAAGTGGCTTTAGACGTTTATTTGTGTCACAGTATCTCCCCATTGCCCTGGCCTGTTTCTGAGACTGCTGACCTGTTCCCAGCCGTGAAATGCTGACTATTACCCTTACTGGGAGCTTCTCCCACAGATCCACAGACAGGCAGAGGAGAAGGGTGCCACAAGGTGTCCGTGAAGAAACGTGGTCACTCCTCCAGGGTCATAGAGCTATGACCTAAATTGTGAGCTGGGTGTCACGGCAGGAAAGGAGCGGTCAGAGAGATGGGAGGTGAGCCATGGGTGGACAGAGCCTGTAAGCCCTACCGAGGTTTAGGTAGCAGCTGAGAGGTCTAGGAGAATGAGTATATCAGGTGTGCAAGGTGTGAGGAGGGGGAGCGTCAAGAGGGCATGTGGTCAGGTGAGTAGAGCCTATAAGAGAGAGGTCTTCTGTACCTGAGGTGGGGGTAAAGGTGGACAGTGGTGTAAGGTACTGCGGGGAGGGGGAGATGATGTGTGCATGATGACAGACTGGGAAATAGTCTGGAGAAAATACATGGGCGAACAGTGAGACATCACACAAAAAATATAAAAAGAAAAAATATAAAACCTTTTTCTTAAGTAAGATTGGCCTGTGCTTTCCATTAGATAAAGACAATTATCTTGTATACATTATTGAATTTCCTGAGGAGAGCTTTCTTATGGACAGATGATAGAATGAGTGTTGTGTTAAGTATCTGACACAATCCTCTGATTGCTTTGTGGCCCTGATTTAGTGAGTCTTAGGCAGCCTCAACATATGTGGAAAAGATCATTTACGTAGAACCCCTAGAAACCTCTTAATGATGAGCACTAATGGTCATTGATAACAACAGATGAGCACCTTGCACTACATTTCCATTTCCAGTTCTGTTGTGCTCTGTTTGCCATCAAAATGTTATCTGATGGGACACACTAAAGCTGGCATCCACCAGAGCAATTATTGTCGATCGTTAGAAATCTCGTTCCAGTCTGTGGTGCTGTGGTGCTGGACAGGAACGATAGTAGTACATAAAGTTGTCATTAACAAAAGTTTGATCATTCCGAATTCCTGAATCAGTTATCACGTGTGGACATTTCAGATATCGTGGGTATTTGGGGGTTGATTTTATGTTGTATCTAACGATTTTGAGGCAGTACTAGCCTTTTTTGGGAACAACAATGGCTTTGTGTTTGGGCAAGATAATATTGTACCAAATCACACTGTGGCGAGAATCCTTCTGGTGAATATCCAGCTTTACAGCCACATGACTCTTTTAGAGAAAGTACAATAGTTAACCATGTATATGTGTGTATATATATATATATATATATATATATATATATATATATATATGTATATGTATCGCCCTTGCTTCACTGTTTTTATTCAACACTTGTCATTTGATTTTGATGTTTTGTTTTTTTTTATCTAGCTACAGCGTCCTATTTGTAAACCATCAAAATGTATTTGTAACAAATGAAGTTTGTACTTTAATTATTATTTAATGAGTATTTTTTTACGTCAGGGAATAAAACCAAAAGTTTATTATATTCAAATTACAGTTGAAAAACACACAACCCTGGAGAGTGTGGAACTGCGCCAAAACTATGAACTGAAAAATGTGTGACACACTACAGAATTGCAGCGTTAAACCATACGCCATCAGATCTCATTCCCAGATCTTACTAATCAGGAACAGAGAAGGCTGCTTCCAATTTATTTGTGAACAATGTTTCCAACGCCCAGAGCCTTGAACCTTCAACACGGGGACAAAGAATTCATTATTTTTTATTTATGGACCTTAATTGCTCTACACATTGTGTTTACCAAGACAAAAAGCTAATGTAGATGGAGTCTGCATTTAAAGTAAATTGTATTTGATTAATTTTTCTAAATGCATCTGATTTTTTATGTTTTGTTGATTGAGGGTCGTGGTGGTTTGTAAGAAGTTTGCATTGCATAGTCATATAAATTGTGTGTGTGTGTGGAAAATGAATCAGATTAGCATTTAAGAGAAGGTTGCCTGAAGGCTTGTATGTATTAGGGCAATGAATGATTCTGTTTCGTGCGATGCCACAGACCTGCATGGATCAGGTCCATTATTAGTTCTGTTTTTGATTTTGTTAAAATTTTAGATGGTGGGGATGTTGCCCATAGCAGCCAATCAGATTCAAGCTCACATTCTCCAGAATGTAAAATGAAGCAGAGCTTCAATCTGATTGGTTGCTCTGAACAACATCCCCACTTTGCAATCTCCCTGCTTAGTAAATCTAGGCCTATGTGTCTCATGGTCACATGACACCAATAGGAAAATATTCAGAAATCAAATTATTCCAAGATAAAATATAAAAAATTGAAAGTGCCAGTTTAAAGCATTTTGGATAAAGGATACTCAACCTGTGCTTTTATTACGTTTTCAAATAATTACTCGTTTTCAGACAACTTTTATATATAAAATTAAAGTTGAAAAAATAATTAGGAAAAACACATTTGCACGTTTTGTTACAGAGATTGTAAAATTGAGAACTGCTCACACTCCTTGTAGTTATGAGTCTTCTATGTATCTCTGCTGTCATTTCTAAATATATTTTCTAAATATATAACAACTATACAAATAAAATACGTTTTTATGTTTTTGTTCCATAGGGGCTTTCCCTGGTGGCGTTCATATGTGAAGAGATAATTGACACCTGTAATAACTGTGCAGGACTGTACTTCTTTGAGTTTGTGAGCTGCAGTGCCGTTCTGCTCTCAATCTTATTCATAGCGGTATACTGCTTAAATTCATCATTAATAAAAAATATCAACATTAAGAAATTCAAGAAAATTGTAAGTATTTTTGTCATCTACAAATAAATGTCCTTGTTTTTGTGTACCATGATGGAGAAACAAAGGGCTTAAAATATGAGTAGGATATGTTATGCAGGGTACACACTGGAGCATTTTCTGCCAATTACTGTTTAGTCTGACATGTAATCAATATGTACTGTCCAACATTGCTGCAGAATCGTTTCAGTCTGTGATCGTTTGATTTGTTTTTTCGGACCTCGTAATTTGTGATCAACAATGGCCTGATGTCTGCAGAGAAACCTCAGTGTGTACAGGCACAAGACCTTAAGAGCAATGATTTGCGTTCATATTTATGCATAGCGCCACATTGTGGACAGTCATGTAACTGCAGCAAAGGTTTTTGGGAACGTCTACAGGAAACTAGAGATTAGTGGGTACAGGGGCTACTGACTGAAACATTGTGAGTAGAAATATTTCCGACATCTGTTCTTTTAAAAAGTGTTTTAAACTGAAATAGTTTGGTACAGGAGGATATATGACCTTACTATGCAGCTTTGTAATTTATTATTACCTGCAGACCAAAGATGAGGGTCACCTTGTGTCATTAGTTACTCTACAGAGAAAGACAAGAACCAGAATTGGGTGATGCATAAGGCATATAAGTAACAGAAATGTATGCGATGTACAGACTAGTACATATATTGTCTAAGGGGAACATTTTTTTTCCCATTTTAGTTCCATTTAAGATGAACTAAATGTAAGATAGATACTTACCAGGAAATATAATTATAAACTGTAGTGTTCATATTATTGTACAGTGCTAATTAGAACACAGTAAATAAGACTCTGAAATGAGTGCGTCACAATAGCATAGAAATAAGAGGAGAGTAGGTAGTAGGTTTTTTAGTTTATCTGGGGCCTTTTAGTGAAATGGCATGTCTCTTTTGTTACCTTTCCTATCTTTAAGACTTTTGAAGACATTTAGTGTTGATCATATGATAATAAAATACATGTAAATACAAATAAATAGGCTGATTTGTCATCATGTTTAAATATACTTTCCTTGGCATTCTAGCGGTCTGTGCCAGCATTTCTACTGTTCATTGAGCGCCACCTACAGGAAAATAATGATTTTGTTTTTTCTATACAGGATTTCTGCACTACAGCAGTTGTTTGTGTTTTGTTATTTATTTCTTCCATTGTATTTGCGAGTACAATTGAAGGCAGTTCACTTTCAACAACATCTGTGGTAAGTAATGGCATTCCGTGCTGTTCTATCTCCAGAAATAATAGGATACTAGAAGTAATTGCTTGCTGCATGTAGACTTGTGTAGCAGGTGGGTAATTGGGGCGGATTCTTTGTTGCCAATTAAGCATAGCATAATATGAGAAAATACAGTATTATCAAAATGAATGTCAATCAATTCCACATGAGAAGAGACCTCCAGTGTATGCCCTTGTTTTTAAATCAGTCCGTCACATTTTTGCTGGTTATATTTACTGTAAAGTCAAAAGGAAGCACATTTATAACCCCTTACGCCTAGGAAGTTGTTAGAAAGGTATTACCATTGTGCCAATTGATAGACAAATGATAAACACTCTGAGTTAGAGTGCACAATAAATATATGATAGATGTTCACCCACTTTTGTCTGTAATACTTGTAACTTTATACATGTGACAACAGGAACAAAAAATATAATCTGTCTCTGAGAAAAAAGGTATCATAACTAATCTTTCCTCTAAGTCGTCTACATCATTTAAATGTGTACAAAGCCAGCCACATTACCTTCTTACCACACTGTAAGGCATAGTGGACTGAGAATCCTGAGTGTGGTGCAGCAGAACTGAAGGTTTCAGGAGATTTATGGTGGGGAACTGACTGCTTGTATCTTTTACTACTGTGGGTCATTATTAATAGTCTGCATATCGGAGTATCTTGGCTTATTTGTCTGTACTCACAACGTATGACGGCAGCTCATGCCATTGTTTCCTTATCCTGAAAGGAACGGTCTCCTGAAGAATATATTGTGTTTTTAGGATAGCTAGATTCTGTTTGCCAAAATTTCATGTTCATGCAAGTGTGTCCATTTCCTACAGCAGAATATATCTTTTATAATTTATCTTGTCACTTGCTATATGCTGCGGTGTCTTCAGGTTCACTAAGCTTACCATTACTTTCTTTCTTTTCCAGATTTTCGGATTTTTTGCAGCAGTTGTGTTTTTAGCAGATGCTGTTTTAATGTGGAGACATCACTACTTTAAACAAGAAAATAATACTCCAGCAACTGCAGCAAATGGTGCACATGAGACTGAACAATTAAATAGAAACCCCTTGTAAACGTTATATCTTGTGTATTCTTACAGTAACAACAAAAACAATGTCATTATTAACAGCGTAATTCTTCATATTGTATGAATGACAAATGTGAAGAATATTTTTGTAATGTATATTACCATGGTTGTGAATTTTTATATGTATATGAACATACCATTCGGTGATTTCACTTAATAACTGCATCAATGTAAATTATACCAAAGATGCTGCTGTAGTCCCAAAAAGTCGTCTTTGATAAATCTTATTCTATATAGTTTCAGGCATTTACATAATGTAATGCAAATCATTTCAGTGTATAGACCATACCTGTTCATTAAATCCGCTGTAATTATTCATTCACATTTTAATATGAAATCATTGTAGTAATTTTTAAATCAAATTACAACGTTTTAAAAAAAGATATCTAAAATCCATATGCTATTATCATATAACATGAGAGAGAGAAAATCACCCTTTCATTTACCAAAAGCTTTTTAAATAAAGGGAACAAGTCTCTTAATATTTGCTTTCTTCCTAATTATAAGTCACTGATGTTTTGTACTGTAAATAAAAACAAAGTAGTTTTTAACATTTCAGTAATGGAAATTGGCTGATATGAATTTATTTACCTGTACTATTTTAAATGTTTGGTTAACGAATTTTAAAACCTACACAATGACTTTAAGCTGTGATCAGAATAAATATTGCTTTATTTGTATATATTTCTCTACATATCTTATGTCTTTATATACACAATTTTTACCACTGAATTTATTTTTTAAGATTATTTTGATCACTGATATGATACACTGTAACTAGAATGCCTATACAATGTAATCATGAATAAAATATTAGTGGTGTATTAGTCGTGTTGCATTATTATAAGGAGCAATACTTTAAAGTTTGGAAGTAGGGTTGATAAATTCCCATGGGAATTTTAAACGTCTGCTTCATAGGCCTAAATTTACTAAGCAGCGAGATTGCAAGGAGATTTAAAATGGGGGATGTTGCTCATAACAACCAATCAGATGTAAGCATTCTGGAGAATGTAAGCTTGAATCTGGTTGGTTGCTATGGGCAAAATTCCTAAATAGTAAATTTAGGCCATAGTCAGGGTTGCATAAAAAATGTTTTTTTTCTTTATAATAACAATTTTTGAAGTAAAAACAGTAACAAATTGAACACAGTAATAGAATTAAAGGTAGGTTTGAAGAACTTGTCTAAACAGATGAGTTTTAAGGGAGCGCTTAAAAATTTGGAGAGTAAAGGATAACCTTAACAAGCGAGGAAGGTTATTCCAGAAAGTGGGTCCAGCCAAGGAGAAGCCCCGTAACCGGGAATCAGAGCATTTGTTTAGTGTAGAACAGAGTTGTAGATCCTGTGAACATATTAGAGAACAAGCTGGGATATATCTTGAGAGGAGTGAGGATATGTGTGTGGGTGCAGTGTTACTTATAGCCTTGTAGGTTAGCAAAAGGTTTTTGTATTTAATTCTGTAAAGTACAGGCAACCAACGGTGAGACTGACATAGTGGACCAGCACTAGAAGCTGCAGCGACCTGGGAAAAATCTCAGTGAAAACTCTGCATTTGTCTGGGTCACCTGATCTGGGGTTTTTTTCTTGGGACCCATTTCCACAGAGATAATGTAAATAAACCCAGGGTTTTTTGTCAGTTGAAAAGGGATATAACTTGTGAGGGTACAGGATAAAGAGAAAATGTGAAAGAAAGTTAAAAGGAGAAATGAGCAGATTGTAGGCTGCACCGTTGCCCCTCAGAGCTAAGGTTGTATATTCTATTCCCGGTTAGGACCTTTGTGGAGTGTGAGTGTGCTCTCCGTGTCTGCATGTGTTTATTACCAAACAACAAAAACATACAGTAGGTTAATTGGCAGCGAACTAGTGTATGTAATTGCTCCATATGTATCAAATTCCCAATCTCCCTTAGAAAATAATCTTACAGGCAGGGCTCTCTTTCCCACCCAGTATATGTCTGTATTCCCCATTGTACAATGCTGCAGACACTTTGTGGTGCCAAATAAATAATAATACTTCATTGTTATTTGTGGACTGGAATGACATGGTGCCAGAGTATGTCTGAGTGTGTTAGTTGAGGCGGAGGATGACAACTCTTATCTGATCTTGTCAATCTTTTGTTAAAGTACAATGCAAGATCTTGAGCACTGGTGGAAATTGGAGAAAAAAAATCCTTATTCTACAAAGTGAAGGTATATGAGAAATTATGTAAAAAAAATTATACAATGTCACGATGTCTCTATCAGATTTACATAAATCTCAAATCCGGATTCCAGTCCACTTTGCATCCAGTTCACCTGTTCTGTCTGCCTTGCCTCTGAGTCACATGCCTCTGCGACCCCTATAGTCAGTTTCCTCTGCACAAGCCGATCCTGGTCTGAGGCGCTCTATTTAAACCTTGTCTGCTGCTGACACCAGTGGCAGTTATACTTTGCTTATCTGTTCATGTCAAAACGCATTAAACCTGCTATTTTTCAGTTTAATTCTATTCTTCTTCATTTACCCTGGGTACTCGCGTCGGGTCTCAGAAAATCCAAACCATGACACACTAGATTTTAGTTTCAGGGCTTATAGGCCCTAATCCATGAGATGAGTGCAAATCTGCACAATCAAATATTGAGTGGTCTTTGTGCTAGCTAAAGGAACATGCAGCTGTACTTTCGGCTTTTATGTATAGGGAATATGGGTTTATGAATAGAGCAAGCTCTTTAATTGTGATTTGAACGCACTTAAGGATTAAAATAAGATGAACTAACAACTCCAACCCAAATTCCCTTCTCTGACCTGCAGGACAAATAGTAGTTTTTTTTCAGTATTTACAGGTATGTCATTTTGTTTCCATTGCTTACCACATGACCATTCCCAGATATCTCACTCAGTTGGAACGATTTTGTGCTTGTGGCACTATATCCCTTCTTTACCACTCACCTCTGGCCCCATTAACTGTAAACAGTTACCCTTTTAGGGTAACAGTGGTCCGAAATATATCATCATCATTTCACCATATTAAACCATGTAGACTGCATATGACATAAATGTATATGCATGGGCGTCGGAACAGGGGGGGCGAGGGGCAGGGCCGTTTCTAGGGACGGGCGACCCGTGCAATCGCACGGGGCGCCGCCCAAAGTTCTGTAGTGGGGGCGCTGCTCTGAGCCTGGTGATTGGGTGCAGCGCCCCCCTTAAACTTCATCTGTGGTCATAAAGATACAGACCTCGCGTCCTAGCAGCGGGGACGCGATGTATTTTCAATGCCGCGCACGCGCAGAG
>JABWIB010006641.1:12860-27953 GCA_016617825.1 Platyplectrum ornatum
GAACTCTGCATAGGGTCCATACACTAGTATCCAATTTTGTCCAGTTTTCAGATAATATGGCAACTGTCTAATAAGACTATAAAATAAGTTAAACATTATTGGGGCTATACAATTAAATCAGAAGTTTGCTGGGCGGTATATGTAATGTGTTTATCATGCAGTGTTCTTCCAACAATATGCATCATTCATGTTTTTCTGGGACTTGCACACTGTGTGTTTTGCTTTTTTGTGCATCTCTTAGGTGCTTTAAAACTGTTTATAAATGAAAAATAATGTTGCAATACTGTTCCTTACTAAGAATGTCCTTGTATAACAGAAGTCAAAGGACTAAAACGGGGGTTTAACTTTCTGTAGTGTAGTCACATAACAAGGTATTAATGTCCTGATTGATACATAGGGGTAAATGCTATTTATTTCCAATGGAGCAGCCAAGCTGTATGGAAAAAGTGTTTGGTGCTCTGTATGATCCAGTCACACAGCAGTGTTAGTAGCTGATATTTTATTATTGAAAGAAAAGTGTCCAAGTTTGTGTTGTTTTGGAATAGAAAGTAAAAGTGAGACGTAAATTGATTAGAAGTGGGGTAAAAAGTGTTGAGTGGGTTGAAGAACTAGGTAAGCTTGTCTGAATAGATGAGTGTTAAGGGAGCGCGTCAAAGTTTACAGAGTAGAGTATAGTCCTAACAGGTGAGGAAGGTTATACCGGAGCGAGGGTGCAGCTCGAGAGAAGTCCTGTAACCAGGAATGAGAGTATTTGTTTAGTTAAGGAGAGAGTTGTAGATCTGGTGATCTGAGAGAAAGACCTACACTATATCTTTAGATGAGTATATTATTATTAACATTTAATAATAAGGTGTCATAAGTATGACGTGTCATATGTATTTGGATGCAGTGTTTTTGATGGCTTTGTCCGTTAGCAAAAGGATTTTGTATTTACTTCTGTACAGGGAACCAATGTAAAGACTGTAAGAGCAGGCAGCACTAGAAGAACATGTTGCTAAGAATATCAGTCTAGCAGCGNCATGTAATATATACTGTAATATAAGGTGAATGATCAATTTAAGCAAAGTTGTACATGACTATTTTGATCAAACGTCAAAACACNATAATTCTCTAAGGGATATAACAACAAGATAGCTGAGACACTCTGAACCCCAAAACGTGTGTTCCATTACAAAACACCCCCTAAGGCCACTTCTGATTTTGTTCATATAAATTACATTTTATTATTGATCAATTGCAAAGAAGGAAGAGAAATCCTACAAGTGGAATTTCACTCAAAAGTCTTNTCTAGAAGTGTCTGTCTAGAATTACATATTTGCCCCCTTACAATGGCTAAAGTCACAATAGTTTGNAAGTGGTTGTTACTCCACTCCTCATTCTTCTATCTTGGACATTTTGTCTAAAGGGTCAATTAACAAATTAGCTCTAAAATGTATTTGGAGAGACCAGCACACTCCACTCCACATAAAAAGCTGTAGCCTTATACATCTGTATCTCTAATCATTTTCTCATATGGCTTCTAGTTTGCTCAGTTTTATGCTTGAACTTTGATTCCATGTCCCTGTGCTAATCAGTGACACAAGCAAAGGTTTCTGTANGTATACCATATATCAAATGTATTATCTGTTGTGTAAGCTTTTTGGGTTTTATTTTGCTTATGTTTTGTAGTTTTTTGTTGTACAATTCAAATAACAAAAATTAAATAGAAAATTACTGAATTTAAAAAACAAAAAAAAATTCAACATCAAGTAAACTGAAAGTAGCAATGTATTATAGCTATATTATTTATACAGAGCCTCCTGTACTGTGAAGTTCTCTATGGATCATAGCAGCACGATAAAGAATGTGCATGTGAAGAAGATAAAAAAAAAGTAAACTTGATATTAAAAATAAATATCAAAATGTGAAAAACTGTAAAAACGAAACACTTTAAACTCACTGATAACCAGTATCACATTCTAGGGAGAGAGAAGCGCTCCTGACCTTGGCGGATTCCAGTTTTCTTGCACCTAGAATAGAAATCTACCTTCTCTTAGATAGCATTTTGTTTGGCAGCCAGAAAATGACGCATTGGTTGAAACAGTAAATCTTTGTTTCAATTAACTAAACATCATTGTTGCNCTTTATCTTCTGCTTTGGGTTGGATAAACTGAAGGATGAGACGGTGTTCTAGAATTACTTATCAGGTCTTCGCGCTAGAGTTCAGGAATGGAAATATGTAACATCCTAACGGGTCACAGGCAGATGCCCATAACAGAGGCTGGCATGATGCTAGGGTTTCTTTCTGATTTAGGAGTTTACTGCACCTTCTATGACAGAACAGAAGTATTATTTGTGTACTAAAAGAAGTAACATGGAAAATATTTATTGGTGGCATCAAAGGGCTTGCTTTAGTTCTTGCTTAAGTCCCTCCAGGAGATTGCACAGAAACCAGATCTGCGCTGTGTAACTCCCTGGGCCAGCGCAGTGTGNTAGCACAGCCGGTGTCTACGCACATTGCAGGAATAAATCAGCTGTGATACTTGCGTATTCATCTGGTCCTAAAACCCTACAATTAATTTTTACCTCNGGAAAAATGAATCTTTGCATTGGGCCCAAACAGAATCACATTACATTTTCAATAACTCAACCTCACGAATACTACTTATTATTATTATTTATTTATTTAGGGGCCACACAGAGGCCACTGGGCTCAGAATTCCAATGGTAGCGCAGTTCGAGCTTGTAGCAAATATTAACAGCCCAGACCCTCCAACACGACCCATTCCATCAGGTACACAACATTCCGCTCCGGAGCTTCCGTCACGCACCTCATCTTAACTCTACTTATGCTATATTTACTACTTATTCTCTTCAACANAGGTGGTTACCATAGTAACCNATTGCTGGAAGCTCAGGGGTATTTTGTACCTGGTGGAATGAGATACCCCCCCTACCCTACTCCAACCTCTTTCCCCCATCTCATACAGACTAAATATACATATAAGACACTTTGTGCGCGATTCTAACCACTTCGAACCCCCGTTACACAGTTTGATTAAAGGGAAAGTTTGCNTCATTTTATCTTNNGGCTCACAGAGNTGCATATAAAGNGACGCATATTTTCACTACCACAATAGGCAGGGTATTGAATCGGCCCCTTTGTGGTAATCAGTTTCTGAAATACATTTGCNCTATTTCAATGGATTTTTGAAGCCTTGCTTTGTATGTTGTCGGTTCTGGAAAAAAAATATAAATAAAAGAGAGAATGAATTTGGTGGATCCTATTAAAAGACTTGTTCATAGGTCCTTTGAGAATACTATATTAAAAGTTAGCAAGCCTTGGAGCTAGCCTTTAGACTTCTCTTCAGTGCNCTTATCTCTATAACCATCTCTCATGTATATTCAGTAAATACCACAGACGGCACACATCATCCCTGATTTTATTAGAAAAAATAATGGGGTCAGACACAGATTCTTTTGCGTACTGGATTAAAGAACTCCGTCGTTCCTTTCCCATAAAACAAACCACGCACAGCTTGCTAAGTACCTGTATGTAGAAAGGAATTCCAGCACTGCGCCTGGTTGCACAGAGCCTTGAAGATGGATGGCTAGATTTAATTTCCTCCAAGACGTTGCATAACCATTGGCGTGGTAAGCAGCGCAGGCACTCCTCCGTGCATCTGAAAAAATCAAATGAGTAAGGGTCACAGAGGCCAGTACTTTTTATTAAATCCATGCTACACCACTTCAAACACTGAAGAGAGGGCTGTGCTTTAAACAATACAACCCATTCANAGACCAACTTATTTTCGGAGAGATGTATGTGCAGGTTTTTCAGGAACGCTGGTATAATTACACAAAACTTTATTGTACCTACTCAACAAAATATCAGATCTTGATCTGGGACCACACTGCTTTACCATCCACGTAAATGAGTAAATAGGAGTTTGAAAACCATTGATGTCACAATAAAACAAAATAAACTGCGAGGAAAAAAAAATACAAGCCATCACGAATATGATCAGATCTTATGTNTAATATCCTGAAATAGAAGATTTTTTTATTTGGGGGGGTTTATCAACAGAAAATGAAATCAGGTCATGTACCACTTTGCATATCATACATATACCAATATATTTTTTTTATTATTATAATCTGGAAATCAGAAAGATTTTGTAAACGTTCCACTCTGACTCAGATATATTATAAAATGCTTTCATTACCGCGAGTTACAAGTATGGTTGATACAGTACCTTTATTGCAGCTTGCCCATTCACCCAGAGTACCACCAGAGATGTACTAGTATTACTGGTTGATGAGCCCTGGCCTATATCATACCTTTACACTCTAGGGGGTATATTTACTAAGCCGCGAGTTTGCAGGGAGATTGGAAAGTGGGGAAGTTGCCCATGGCAACCAATCAGATTCGAGTTCACATTCTCCAGTGTGTAAAATGAAACTGAAAGCTTGAAAGTTGCTATGGGCAACATCTCCACTTTCCAATCTCACTGAAAACTCGCGGCTTAGTAAATATACCCCAAGGCCTGACCCTGATTTAATACAGGACTCCATATGTTAGTTTCTGCAACGGTGAACATATAGAATTTGCTATGCTCTCAGAGGTTTTAAATACCTATGCCCATCCACAATGTGTATTTCATAAACCCACATCATCAATAACATGCCTATATGGTTCAAGCATTGTATCTAGNCAGATTAACTGGCCTAACGATTCTTTCACCTATAGCTCTTGAAAACAGATATGTNTGACCCAGCATTGGGACTCTCATTGTTTAGAATTCAGAGCTACCTAGCTACCTAGTTTTGTAATATTTGTGTAGGTGTAATATTATTTTATAGTTAATAATTATATATATATATATATATATATATATATATATATATATACACACACACACACTATAATTATATATATATATATATATATATATATATATATAAAGTACACACACACACGTCAACTTACATGTATTATACCCAGGATGACAGATCTCCAGGCAAGTACTGTGTGTCAGTTTTCTATGTACAGAAGTAAAACAAGGCCTGTAACTAAAGACGTGGGCCTCGTCTGCTTGCTATGGGTCCCACGTCTGTCTCGTAAAAACAGAATGGTTTTCATCTTTTAAGCAGGAATAACTTTGTAATTTCATTTCCTTAGCACTTATAGATTTGAAACTGACTCTAAACCTTTGAAAACAAGTTCTCTCCCAGTGAAAGGTAATCTGCATGAAGGAACTTGCTCGGAGATACGGAACAGCCTGACAAAGTCCTGCTTGGAGCCTGACATGGCGATATTTAATGTCAGCTGGACCGGCATACTTACACCATAGATGTTTATCATCAATCACATCTTCCACAAGGTAACTGGAGTCACACGCATCTCATCCAAAATCCACAGTTCTCAATAACTTCTTTCCATATATACATATTTAATACATTTAATCAGGTACACTTCACTTACAGGATGTAATATAATACGCTTGTAACAAAAGCCAAATATAAAGGGGTTTAGCCTAAAACCCAACAGGAATTACAGAGGCAAAAAACATATGAGCATAGTTTAAAATGTACCTTACAGATTATGGGCATGCATTATGTATAAGTGCATGCATGTGCATGTATTAAATATATGCATATTTATATATTCATGTTATATAAATACCATTCAGGATTCGTTAAGAGAACACCCAAAAAGAAATAAAATACACTGACAAAGACATCTTTGAAATTGAAATGAGACACATGCGTGATAATTGTCATTTGACAGTGAAGAACGCTGTAGAAGATAGCACTGGATTAGATGGGATCACATCAGAGGGGTGAGTGATCGAATTGTTAAGCTAACATCCACTGAAGAGGCCGCTAACANACAGGATAAGGTGTCCTAAGTACATCCTCTGCTCTGTGCAAATGTGATCACAGAGTGCCAAGATGATATAAGAATGCCGAAGCTTTAAGTATTCTGATCGCCACACTGGACAAGAGGTCTGGAATCCAGATCGGGAGAGAAGAGTAAGCCTCCCTATTATCCCTTTCTACGTCAAATAAAGGGCAAGTTCTGGACAAGCAAGTGTTTAGAACCGTGTGCGTGAAGGTCATCATAAGCCTCTCCCCACTGGGTTCATTAGCAGGCCTTTTCCTGCCTAAAACGCATGGATTAGACATGTGGCCTCCCATCCATATTGAACAACGTGCTGGGTACACACCAGAAAGATTATAGCGTAAATCACAGTTCCAGATCAGTGTGTAGTCTTTTTAGGAGTACCTAATATCTCTGATCAAACATGTCCCAATGTCTGGAGAACAACTTCAGTGTGTGACACAAGTTTCTCATTCATAGTTCAGTACTGCAGCAAAGGTTTCTGGGATTGATTACATATGATCAACAAGAAACAGTGTGTACATGGACACTGTGCAGCTGGAGAACGTTANCAGAGAGCATAGTTGGCAAATAATNAGATTTTCGAATTTGCAGGAGACATACACGTTCGCAGATGTTACAAATGGAAGTCTGGATCCGGTCCANTGTGCAGAAGGAATACTAGACTGTACTGTATGATTTAAATATTAAGGCCACCAAACAGGCTCTGCCCTCTTCTGCCAGCAGGAGAGAATCAGGACTTTTATAGTAGGGAAAAACNTCTGCCGGAATTGTTGNAGTGGATGGCCAACTTCACTATCAATAACTACAAGAGTAGCAATCCTGAAAATGCTTATTCTCTTTAAAATTATCGTTTAGTAAATAGGCCCTTATAAATCGCAACTAGTTAATGGCCAATTGGCCCTTTTATCTTGTAGTGTATGGTAAAGACTAATATTTCCAAATACACCTAAAATATCTTGCCCTGGAACACCAGGATCTGCATTTACATCATCAGGAGGACTTCCATGTTTTTTTTGTCTATTGTGTATTTATTCAACAATGTCCTCGGCTAACATTAAGCTGGGAGCAGGGGACATGCTATAGCGTGTGTCCAGTATTCAGCCTATTGTCTGTCGTTAGACTGCGCCTGGTTAGTCAGTGTGCATTGGCATGGAAAGCGGCGGAGACTGGATTCTGTCGCTTAGAACTTAACCTAGAAGCAATGATGGAATTGCCAACAAATAATTACAGTCCAATCATTTCCAGAAGAACAATGAGGGAGAAGGTTCATAGCGAGCCCTCATTACCAAGAGTTCTTCAGCACAATAGAAACTTCCTTTAAACCCCATCCTTCGTGACATTGAAGCTGAGGACTGGTGACAGGTCGGTCTGGTACACGCCAAACGAAAACGGACAAAAAAGGAGGGATTTGGCTTGTGTCAAAACCCGACAGATTCCTTTGGACTCTGCTGCAGGCTGAAATGTTACTATGAACTTGTCTTTGCAAAACCANGATATAGAAAAAATAATAATCAGAGATTACATAAGAGACTGATGAAAGAATCCCCCTTCTGTTTCAGATGAGACAGCAATTTCTATGCACAAAGCCGACGGTTTAACCATATCAGGCACAAGGCAATACAGGGGGGGATCGTCTTCATATGGTTAAACAAGAGAACAGACTGTGTGTATTTAGACGGCTTAATGTTTAAAGCTCTTCTGTGCCAGCGCTTGAAATTTTCATTTTACCATAAATCGCTTCTTGTTTCCAGTTCTTTATTTTAATACTTAAATTCTTCTTCCCAGGACGTGCTCAAAGGCAGAGCTTATTCATCGCACCCTAACGCAGCAACCTCTGGGAGCGCTTGGATCAGCAAGGTGGATGTGGTTTATACAGCACCGCAGAATGAAATTGGATGTAATAATTCTGTGACTGCCACACCTGAACAGCATAAGAAAAAGATAATCTGCCGAACAGCCCGAACGATCTGGAATGACATACCAGAGAACAGCTAAGCAGTGTACGCACAGTCTGCTGAGAGAGTGGAATGCCTTCCAGCTTCCTCCCCGTACACCACAGTCCATTCCCAAAAAAACACATTACAGGTGTCTACTCATACAAAAATAAAAATACAAAGAAAGAAATAAAACACTATGGAATGGTTAGTGGAATCTTCCTACAAGAATNATTTATATACGTACAGACACTGTTAAACAGGGGCCGCTCAATGGCGCACGAAGGCNGGAAAAGGCATATGTAGTCCTAATGGCTATAAGCATGTCCCATTTGCATTTGCCATCCACACACAGGTGCTGGCCCAGAGATAGGAGCAACTGCACCTAAATAATCCATGTTGCACGGATCTATGGGAGGGCTGCAATGTTTTGTTAATTATTTTGCAAGCAGGGAATAGAATTGGGGCTTTTGCGATTTGCAAACAACTGAACAGCTTTACTTTTGTGCTTNAATTTTGAGTTGAGCTGGAAAACAGCATCTCTTGATTTGCTTTGCTTCTCTCTGTCATTTAACATGGTTTTGGCAAGATGCATATTTGGTCCTTTCTTTGCGTTACACCCAGCTCTGATTAAGCCCACATTTTATCACAACCGTTGTACTGGTAATACAGTTGCAATATAAGGCATAAAATGCAGCAACACAAAGCTAAACGGTTATTTGGAGAATTAGAACCCTTATGGCATAAGCAGATATGTTGCAACACATAAACCAAATGTATTAAATAAATTAAAATAGTAAATAAATAAATAAATTGCAGAAAAAAAGGGGTCCNCTTATTCTATTACAGAGCCTTCTTAACCATAGTTCCACCACAGCCTCCATATAGGTTAGACACAGCTGTATATGCTTTAAACATTGTTTGAAGAAGGAATTCTAAGAAAGAGATTAAACATTAAAAAAAAAAGTATAACCGTGAAACAAAACACGGGCCGGCTAATGGATACGCAATGTGACCATACCAAAATACTGTGTACCCTCTGGCACCCCCTCCTTAAACCAACATAGAAACAACACACATCCCTGCTTTCTGGAAAATACAGCTCTGCATTCCCAGGGTACATTGCAAGCCTCAGTCCTATTCCTCCGCTTACTGCTTCCTTTAATCACCCTNCTTAAACCGTACAAAGGAAACGTATGAAAAAAATATATGTCTCCCTGCAGATGGGAAAACAGGAGGCTTTTTCATTCCTTATACCCGGACTTATTTTAGAATCTGATCCTTTGCCATAATGTATTTTTCTCTTCAGCTCCCAAAACGAATTCAGTGGTACATGCCTGTTATACGGTGGCTCCGTGCCATAACAAAAATGAAAAAATACAAAAAAAAGTGCATTCAAATTGCTGTATGAACACCAATAAAAGCAGGATTTGCGAGAGGAGCTGCTTTATATGTTCTGTTTTCTGATGATCTAAACATGAGGTGTCTTGGACTTTCTCCCAGTTTTCTTCACTGATGGGACCGCAACATGGACACAACAAGACGGCACCAGAGTTACACAGTATTGGACTGTATTTTGTTTAGGTCAAGGAAACGTGTGTGCCATGTCAGATAAGAGAGTGGTATAGTGGAAGGGGTGCTGAGAGTGGAAGGGAGGGGGGTGGGGTACAAACTACCTAGGCCCAAGCCTGACGGGGGCTCACACCGGTACCAATTTCCTTTTTTCACAGGTGGACAGTGATTGTCTTGCAATGGCCTGTACGGGTTCCCCAGTGTAATGCGTCATTNACAGCAGAGAGTGTTGCAGAGGAGAGTAGCAGAGGGAAGACCGCAAAGGTAAGTAAAGTATGTTTAAGCACATTAAAGGGATAGGATGGGAGACGGTCAGCTGGAGATACATAAGGGTGGAGATTTAAAGCCGGAGACAAAGCAACAAAGCAATGCCCCCAATGGTTTAAACGCTCCCATTTTACTGGATTATATTTAATAATCCGGGGGAGGGGTTGGGTGTCAAGAAGTTGGACTAGGGTTAAAGATTCATCTTGGCATCCCTGTATAGGGGTATATTGTTTTTTAAAGCTGGAGAGTCCCTTACACACTGTTAGAACCATGCTTGTATATTTCCATGTGTATGCAGCCCTGTGTGCACACGAGCATCATTATTGCTCGATCTCTTCCAGCAAAAATGATTTTAGGGAGCTTAGCAACTGAGATCTACCCAGCAGCACCATAAAATCAATGGTGGGATTTAGGCATTGATTTACGGCACCACCGCTATATAGCCAGGTAGTGATAGAACACATTGTCGGTATTACCAGTCCATTAAGCAGCCAGAAAAGAGGAAAAGCAGATCATAATGGTTCAGTGCTATCCTGACTTCATAACCGAGCAATATAAAGCAAACGATTCCCTTCACACTCCATTACCGACAGCTGGTGGACATATTAAAGGTGTGCAACGTCCTGCCTTCGTTCTGCTATATATTAATGCTACATTTTGGATTTACTTGCTCTTTCAGAACAGATAACTTTGGAATTGTACATAGATATGTGCAACATTAAAGTAAACAAAAGGTTCTATGTGCGAATACCATCAGACTATTGTAAAGTGCGTTTTCCACACCCTGAAAACCAGATCCAGACTTGAAAATAGAAGGTGTAACATTCCTCTTGTACTTATTTTGTCTGGATCTGGTCCTAGGTGTGAAAAACGGTTTATTGTGTGCTCCAAATGGGACCTTCATGGATCTGGAGCATGGATGGCTCAGTGGATAGCACTCATGTCTAACAGCACTGAGCGACATACGCAAAAGTAGAGGTCAGCTAGTCGATTAAGAAGTGCCGAGGTGTTTACAAGGAAGGGGGAAGGAGGTTGTCTTGGGGAAAGGAAGATGACAGGAGGGTGGGTGTCCCTGCTTTTGCAAGCTTGCATGCTAAAGGAGGGGGGGGGACAGTACAGAATTTGGGTAACCATACACAATATTTGAGATCTTTCCCCCTTCAGAATCTCCAGACAGACTGAGCAAGTAATGAAGGAGCGCATACAGGCAGCCCGACACACAATGGCAGCAAATCCCAGAATGGTAACAGATCAANCAAGCCCCTGGGATAGCTTCACGCTGTTATATGTTCATACCCAGCACTTGTGCAATAACAGTCTGGAGCCAGAATAAGACAGAACCCTGGGGACATCTTTATGCAAGTTGCCANCATTGGAAATATTTTCCATGGACACCGTATAACTCAGCCAGTGCGTCCACGCACGTTCGTGAACAGAAACCGTCTCAATGGAACTTGGAGCTCTACCAGCCCCATCGTGGTATGTTTACATATCCGAAAATAGTTCACGTCTTCCTAATTTCTAATCATCCTTTTTGAAACAAAAGATGGTAATAAAAGTAACATTCATGCAACATGTGCATTGAGTAGTTCAAAATAAATGGACACCACCTCAAGATTTTTGGCTTATATAAATTTGCAATCGATACTTCTAATTTGCCACCAAATAAACACCATAAAACATAAATAACTACAATCAAGATTGATACTAAATAACCCTTAAATAACAGAATTGGGTCAAATCCAAATATCAGATGTTCCTGTGTTTTCCCAAAGCATTCAGACTGGATTGCAGCGGACGTTGTGTTCTGCACTTGCATCTGTATTAACCAACAGCAGCGCCTTGTGATCTATCCATACATTAAATGACCGCTCCAACAGAAGAATCAGGGTTGCGACTTCAAGTGGGCATGGCTTGGTAATACAAAGTACAGTTTAAGCATACCCTCTCTCTCCTGACTTCCAAACTACCTCTATTTTACACTCACAGGCAGGGTTGCCGATTTAAATCAAATTATTATATCACAATGTAAATCATGATTTAAATGAATGTATTAAAAAACCCTACTGTGCAACTTTCTCTTAGAAAGAGATGTCCCTGGTAAATTTGGATGGNATGTAAAATATTNANTAAAGTAATGNAAGGGCGTGTAGCAAGAATGAAAGACAATTACAAAACAAAAAAGTGCTTCAGATTCTGATGATGGAAATCTTAAGTTAAGAAGCGAAGGTTCAAATAATCATGGAAATTAAAATAAATTTGTAGCTGAATGAATCCATGAAACCAGGGAGGCACAACATAAATCAAATGATTAAATCGTGATTTGAATCAAAACGTTAAAATCCAGGGTTGCACGATTTAATACCACTTACCCACTATAGAATCTGACCAGTCCTATTCTATCCGCCTTCTTCCTTCACCATGAAACGCCTTTCCATAGGCTTTTTGAGACCCTTATTCCTTCTGCCATCTCATATTGGGCATGATTAAAATGTAAATATTTCAGGATGAAGTAACTCTATATAACCCAGTTCAGTCTTACGTACCACCATGAGTAGTTTATAGATCACGAATAGAAAATTCAAATCAAAGAAACAAATTTGTACAATTTAAAATATACAACAAATTGGGAAATGAGGAAGCAGCTAAGCTGCTTAAGGGCTATAGAACCTTTTTCTATTGAGGACAAAAAATTAGGACATTTCACTCATATTCCAATGTGATTGCATGAAATAGAGAGCCTATACTTTAGTATTTATGCTATTACATTTTGTAACTGTTCATAGAAAAATTGTTCATGTATGTGTAATCATTGAAAATGAAACAGTTTTCTTAAAAAAAAAAAAATCTGATTTAAATCCAAAAAATTAATTCTTTTTAACTTTTGTGTTATGCAATCCTGCCCACAGGAGCAATGGAAATTAAGAAATGGCGGTATAGACATTTAGAAGTGAATGGTGATTTATTGGGGCCAATCCAATTTTAAGACGCAAAAAAGTGCACAACCATTACGGTAGCCAAGACTCACTACCCTTTACATGTGTCTCAATGAGCAATAGCGTAAGTGGGCACGGAAGGAATTGAATCGGCCCCTAGTATCTCAGTGTTATTACTGTATACACACCTACTTCAAGCCCTGGGTGCAGGAGTCAAAAATCTAAGTTAGGTCCTAGATATCTGGTTAGCGTTACAGAGGAATTAGAGTTAAAACTTAGGGGCAAATTCAATTCTTATTTTAAGACACGAAAAAGCGGCTGTTCGCTTTTTCGTGTCTATCACGGTAGCCAATGAGTCGAAAGTAGATAAGACGCGATAATAAGAGTTGAATCAGCGCCACGGAATCTAGTTCAGAGTTAATTTCCTACCCATTAGCAAATAAAACTGTATTCCCTAGAGTCGCAGCAAATGCCTTGTCAACTATTTTTTTCTCTTTATTTATTTTATTTATTTTTATTTTAAGCCATGCTTCAGAAGTCAGCACTTGCTAACAAGGGAGCTTGAAGTGAAAGGAAAACATTCCTGCTTTGGGACGCTCCAAATTTAACCAAACACAAACAACACGGAGACGGAAAAATATTTTTTGAACTGTCTAAGGGCAGAAACTTCAGTTCATAAAAGGCCATTTCCAATAATTTTATTGGCTAGAAACCATAAAAGAGAACGAGTCAAAGGAATGAGCTTCTCCGGGAAGATTGGCATGCGCGCGACACGCTGCTCTAGAATGGAGGTCGCCAGGGACTGAAGGGTGGCATGATGGCACTGTTAGTTCTGCAGCAGCTGTAGATTCTAGTTTGCGGAGAATGTACCTCGCTATGGTGCTGTGTGCAGCCTCAGCTCTGCAGAAATAAAGCATGTACAGGGTGTTGTCTTTGACATGGAGCAGGCAACTCCCTTGAGCTTGGCACACGCATCTAGCTTTGTGGTCTGGCACACATAGGAGCTGCTTAAAGCAGGTGCTCCTCCCATATGTATAACAGAGCACGGAAAATTGTTAAGTGTTATGAACTTCCCCACAACTGAAATAAGAATCCTCGCGCTGACCAGATCCTTCTATTTTAAAGGAGGTCACAGAGGAGGACAATGATTTGTACTGGCAAAACCCTATAGAACCGAGAGGATGGAGCTGTTGCTTCAATTCAGAATCATAAATTTCCCATACAACCCAAGGAGCTCTATGGTCCTGTTATAAACAATTGTCTAACCAGAGCACAGAGGCTCAGTGGTTAGCACTTATGTGCTAACCACTGAGCCACTTATGTGCAAAAAACATGCTGGTACGTTAATTGGCGGCTGACAAAATTGTCCCTAGTGGATTGGATGGATGCGACTCCTGGGGGGGGGGGTGATTCTAAAGCGAATGATGAGAGCTCCAGCAGGAGGTGAGTACAGGGAAGGGCCTCACATGACAGGTGGTGGGTAGTTTCCGCAGCCTGAATTTGGAAACTGGCGCAAAATAACATATCCACATAACCTGTGCAATTTACGGAGTTGTTACAGGAGGGGCGTACACACCTTGGGAGAGTTGTAAATTGTACGCTAAGTGATGGCTTCAGTCTTTAAGTACAATCCTGACTCCCGCACTGCCTTACATTTCGGCAAGAGAGGAGCGTAAAATTGAAAGTAGAGACCTGTGTCCAGATTAATCAGTGTTCACCTTACCGAACATTAACTTTGCTCGAGTTAGAATCCAGCCCTATGTTACTAAACTGTCAAATACCAAAAGCTTCTACAAATTTTTATTGATTACTTTTACTTTACGATTTGCAAACTAAAAGAACCACTTTTATCCATTGCAACAAAAAAAAAACCATACTAATAATAAATAAGTACCATAAGGACTGCTACAATATTGTGCATTGCAGATGTTAGGGGTAAACTTTATCTATTTCATTGACGTGGGCATTTACATCTCTAGTAAAGTCTGACCGTAAAACAGTCTTTTCATGGAGCAAGAGTGAATAGTCCTTGAGGTGGACTGCTACTAATTATCATTTCATTCCTAAAGAATGTACAAAACAAAGGATTTAACCCATGTGTTTCACATTCACCACTGTAAACAAAGATGCAGATAAGAGAAAGATTCCCGCTATACATGAGCTGTGAAAACGGGAAACTTGGAAATCGTGACATTATCCAGATAATCTTCCAATTAGACACACATTCTTGGATACTGTCAAATAAAATAAAACCAATGTGTAATTATAGGGACTTGTGTAAACCACTGTGCCCTCTCCCTTTGCTCACTAACAAGCAATCACTATATAGTTCAGTCACAATGGATGGACCAGATCCAGACCAAGTTACACCTGGGTAAAACCATTTTGAATTGCAGGGGGTGGTAAAATGAATGTTAGTGTTTGCATGCAGGGAGAATACTTTATTGTTGCATGTTGCACACAGATACTGACCAGTGTTACTGTTACACTGTTATTA
>JABWIB010006641.1:29723-40651 GCA_016617825.1 Platyplectrum ornatum
TATTTTCAGGGTAGGGCTTATTTTATTGACCTTGGGCTGCCAAGTGATGCTGACATTATGACACCTCATTGCCCCCCCAAGTGTTGCTGACATTATGACACCTCATTGTTCCCCCTGCTGACATTATGACACCTCATTGTGATTTAGATAGGGCTTAATTTCGGGGGAGGGCTTACTTTAGACAGTTTACTGTAAAATAGCATAGGGCTTATTATCAGGATAGGTCTTATTATAGGGGAAACACAGTAGTTCTAGGTAAAATGAAATACAAGCATTAGCAGGCATATGTCCCAGCTTTCTCAGTATGTGCTTACAGCTTTATCACAATTATTGCCATGAGTGAAACAGATCCAGATTTGAAAATAAGAGAGGAAAGTTACATCTGAGCAAATCCATGATGAATTTCAGGTGAGGTAAATTTCTTCTGTTGCAAATGCTATTAGAGGTGAGAGATGATGTTTCCAGCCCAAGTCTAAATAACAGTAACGCTGGTCAGTATCTGTGCAATATGTAAAAGCAAAGTATTCTCCCTGCATGCAAAAACTAAAATAAATTTTACTTTCCCTGAAATCCATCATGGTTTGACCCAGGTGTAACTTTCCTCTCATTCTCAAAGTCTGGATCTGGTCCAATATGCCTAAAACAGAAGAAACTGAATATAATTTTTCAACCGAGCATAGTATGTAGATTGCGTAAGCATCTCTATACTGTACTTGGCCCAAGTTCAAACCAGTCCACAGATGCTTCATTTGAGAGTTGGCGTACACTCAGATAACATACAGAGAACCATGCCTGGCCTACACCCAGAAAGCATACTGAGCGATAACCACACTTGGCATACACCCATTTAGAGAACCACGCTTATTTACGTAACTTATCTTCTGTGGGGTCAATATCGAAGAACTAAGAGAACACAACACAGGCTGATCCCATAAGACAGACATTCATAATGCTGTAGGTTCATTATTTGGGATGGGGGGGGGGCAAAACTAGAGTATCTTTCAACATATGTATGTAGATAAGCTTCAGAATTTTAAATGAAAAAATCATTATGGGTCGTATGGGAGGGAAATTCCTTTTCAATGTGTATCTGAGATAACTACTCAGGCATTTGTTACTCCCATTCAAAAAGCTAGGGTCAAGGGGCCGGAAGCAGCTCTCTGGACGATACCAGACCTCGGATATTTGTAACTCCTATATGGAAATCTAGGGTCAAGGGACGGGAAGCAGCTCTCTGGATGATACCAGACCTCGGGTACTTGTAACAGTTCTTCGGCAAGTATGCGTACGTGTATCAAAGCAGATCAATGCTTGTATGGACCACTGATCCGCCAGGGTCACTTAAGCAGGGGTACTTGGAGACTTGATCCGGTTCAAACAGAGGGTCATTGCTACTAAACCACTTTTTTCCACCAAAGTTTAGTAAGTGAATCAACATGATGAACATTGTAAATGTGCTGCGTATCAGCAGGAGCCTTACATTCCATTCACTGTGCAATGCTTCCCAGCACTGGTAAGCCACAATTGTGCAATTTATAGCACTGTTGGTCCAGACTAGCTTAATGGATTGCACATTGGAATTCTGCCACACATCAGGAAATATTAATCTCTTCCCAACCTGAGCAGCATGTGAACCTGAGAGAGAAAACCATATCCTTCCCCCCTCAATGAAATACCACTCTTGAGGCATAGGAGCAGATTTATGACACTTGGAGGAGAAGTTAGCCCACAGACTTTCTCCTCTTCATCTATTCATGGACGAAACGGTGGGATAAAGAAAGCAAAACTTAAACACGTGATTTTCTAGAATTCTAAACAACTGATTGATGGCGCTCCAGGGACTGTTCTGGTTTAAGCAGGTCAAAGTAAAAATAGTACAGTCTTTGAGGCTTTTCAGAAGCATCAGAACACATTAGCTATTGATACCAGAAAGATTATATAAACCATCGCAGGTCTTAAAAGATTAAAACATAACTTGGTTTTAAGTGCTAGGCTAGAAATGGGGGAAACTAGGGACCAATGTAAAAAAGAAAACAACTTCTATAGTTCTGTCACACATACTTTCCATTCAGAGTGTTATTTATAGTATTGAAAAGGCTGTGCACCTTGACCATCCTGGACTGAAGTCTCTCAGCTCGCAATAGATGTCTCTGGTACCACTGGTGGTATCCCTCTCCCCGGACACTGCCTTTCCCCATTTTCCCACCACTCTTCCCGCCTCTGATTACTATGTATTGGGCCACATGCTCTTAGCTGCCAAAACCTTAATAGACAAACTTTGGAAATCCCTGATTGCTCCATCTTGTTTCTGTGGGTTCTGCACAGTTGTCTTAGTGTAGCTTGGCCTTTTTATTTCCCAATTGTCTTCTTCTGTCCTGGTTTCCCTTTCCGTTCCCTCTCTACTCTGTTTTTCTCTCTGTTGCTTATATCTTGTACATGTTATCCACTTGTTGTGTTGTTGTGTCATTTGTGATGAGGTCCTTTAGTGCGATATCCTCTCCCTCTTCCTTTATCCATTACATTTTTTTACAATAAAGTGTGTAAAATTTAAATCCCTCCCCATCTCACCTAGCGTCATTTAGGCGGGTGGGGGAGAAGGACATTGTTCCGCACATTTGTCATTAATGTTGCTGCTATCAGTGACTCTACACTGTTAGGGATGGAGAGCCACGATTTTAAATATATTAATAAAGAGGAGAATATTTACAACGTGATTTATTGGTAAACAGTATCTATAAAAATGTGTTTTTTTGAACTGTTGAAATAAAGGTGACATTTTCAACTTGAGATCAGAGTGCACCTCAAAAGGAGTCTTCTTGTTCCTGATTGTTCATCTACAATGTTCAGAATCTGTTTTATTTTTAATGAAATGCTGCAACCTACTGTTCAATGCCATTCATCATTCCAAGTTTCCGTATTTTTATTCCATTTATCAGACACAGAAATGAGTATATCCCTTTCTATACAGCATTCCACCCATGTACATAAATTCATATCTAATGAGGTCACGTTATGTAACCAAATAGGTTGGTATCAATTTTTTTTTGCTTATTCCAAACATACAGCATCTTCCATTTCACTTTAAAACACCTTCCAAATAAAAACTAATTAGATTTGACAGCATCAGATAGAAACTTATCAATGTAATGTAATCTACCATAAATTTCAGGATAGCATTCCTTCTAACAATTCACCCACAACAGACGTCAGAACGCTGGTCTGTAATGTCATAGTCAGGGTTTTACACACTAAGGCACAACTTAAAGAGTTTTGCTAAATGATCTATAAGCGTGGCTATACGTGAAACGTCTTTCAAGGTCTATACCAGGTGGTATTTGACCCCTGATAAGCTACACCATATGTTCCCCGGAACCTCTGACCTATGTTGGCGACAATGTGGTTTGTTGGAACCTTCATTTGGTGGTCCTGTCCTCAAATTGCTTCTTTCTGGACAGAGGTCAGCTCTCTCGTGGCAGGCGTTCTGGGGATCACAGTGGGTTTATCGCCTTCCAATTGCCTTTTATGTGCTCCTGTTGAGGATACTGATAGACATTCGGATAGATTTGTTCAACATATCTGTTGTGCAGCTAAACTTCAAATCGCTCGCCTGTGGAAAGTACCTGCACCCCCTTCGCGCTCAGAGTTGATCAATCGTGTGTGGTTCGTTGCATCCATGGAATATATCACAAGCCTTCAAAATTATACGGTCCTCAAGTTCCATACAGTTTGGGAACCGTGGTATCGATTTCAGGGCTCCTGCATATCTGGAACCTCCTAGCCGGTCTTGAGTGGCACCCACTTCATGGGCCTTGCCTCTCTCCCCCCCACCCTGGCTTCTTACCTCTCACCTTCTTGCCCCCCATCCCTCCCTCTCAACGAAGTTTTTCTTCTCATCCTCTGTCCCCCCCCCCCACCCCCCTCTCCGTTCTAGTTACCCTATGGTACCGGCTCCTCTGCTGGTTCCTCCATACTTCTCTCTATGACTAATGCTGGCCACTGTGCCTCCTTGGCGGTTATTCACACCCTTCCCACATGCCCCCCCCTGAGCCCTCTTTTGCCCTCTATTTGCAGACACGATGTTACACTACTTCCTTTCTTCTCCTGTATAATCCTACTGGTTCTTTGTACTTCCTATACGTTTTCTCACAATGTTTGCTACAGTTTTTTTTTTTGTCTCAGACACCGGCATATACTCTACTCATGGTTGTAGTACTTTCTCCTAGAGAGTCTATGTCCTCATATTGTTACGTGCTTGGTAAACTTTAAATAAAGTGATTTCAAAACCACTTGTACAATTTGGTAGAACAGGCTCTTAAGACTCAAAACACAAAATATGAAAACCGCCTGGTAACATTTAATAGATATTGTTGCTTTGCCTCTATCCCAGACCTCGTTTCACTTTCTCACACAGTGGAACTAGTACACCTTACACCTCATCTGCTGCACCCACAGGTGGCTTCCCTAGGTTACTTTCTGTCACTTATCCTTTTACAAATGTCTTCTGTGTAATTCAATTCAGCCTCTACATACATACAACAAATAACTATTACAACTAACTTTTGGAAAAAGACTTATAACTCGAGCTGTAAGAAATGCCATCGCCTTACTATGTATAGACGTAGTCATAGCTGTTTGCAATAAACAGGAATACGTTGTTTTATACACAGTGAATGAAAATCAGTAGCTGGCATTCGCACAGTCAGATCTATCCGTATAGAGAGACGCTATTAAAACCAATAGCGTTCTGCATCTGGCATCGCATACAGCAACGCACTTATCGGTGGACACACAATTACACTGTATGCAGAGGATACTATAAATATGGTTCATTCCTACCAATGAATGCCCTCCCTTGTCCGTTACAGCTCCAATTTTATATATATTGCTAAAAGCATTCCCAAGTTTTGATCATTTGGAAGAAATACATGCATCTGTAAGTTATAAACACATGTTTCTCATTCAACAAGTGACCATAGCATTTCAATCAAACTAAACCATTATGTTCAACTCTTTTCACACTTACTGTTGTTCCTTTAGAAGTGTCACTAATCAGAAAAAAAATCTTTCCTGGCAGTCAGTGCTGGTAAGGAAGTGGAGTATTACTTAAATGCGGATTTAAAAGACTCACAACTTTGTGTAAAGGCTGAAACTGAGATGTCATTTGAAGAAACACCTTATTAAGCAATATATTCCTGTAAGAGACAAATAAGCATGAACCGACCCACATTTAAATTGCCCCGTCACCTTCCTTTCACATTTGTCAGCACTTCTCTTATTCCATATAAAAAAAACCCATGCCCATTATACAGTAAAATCCTTATTGCTTTTGACAGAGGGACGGGAGTTTTAAAAGTCAATTTGCCTGTGCAGCGAATAAAGTGAACCAACAGATGGGATACATCCATACATACTAAAAGAGATTAAAGGCGTGCTAATGGAACAGTTAATAGAATTTTTGTAACCTGTAACTATTACAACAGGAGAAATTTGACCAGTGGGTGCAAATTTAGGAGCTCTGCAAAAAAAATTGAAAATGTAAAGGTTCTGATAACTACAGACCAGTGAGCCTTACATAATTAGTATAGACATCTATAGAACACTCTGAAAGGAAGAAATTGTAGAATAGCTTCAACTTACAGGATTCCAAATTGATTCACTGGGGTATATCATGTTAAACAAATCTTATTGACTTTTTTGACTGGGTGACTAAAGTAACAGATAAGGTGTGACCGGTGACTAGGAACTTCAATGTTTGGCTTCACAGAATATAACTATAAAGTGAATTAAGAGGAGAGTACAGTACTTCTCCTTTATTGTATCTGGTTCATCTCTCCAGCTTCTAACCCAAAGATACTACTTTAGAAGAGGGATGGGGAGGAGAGACCTTAAAAGGGAGATGTTGTCTCCTTGACTATTATATGAAATTATCAGACTGAAACTGAAAGAAACGTGTGCTTAATCTGTCACTACATTATTACATGAATGGGTCCTGACTATGGTGGACACTGAATACTCCCATTCATGAACATCTCACTCTGGTGTCTGATCCGGCTCTCTTATAGCACAAGAGACAGTCTTATGAACTCTATTCACATTGTCATCCGGCTTCCTCTGTCATTCATTAGTGACTGTAAGGAAACTCAATAATCAGGAAGGAAGCTTATCTATGGTTAAGATTAGTTATCAATCACAAATTAATGACTATAAATGTCCCCCTATCTCTTATTACACAAAGCCTGGCGGTTTTTCTATACTAATTAATAAAACCTTTGTAAATGTAATACTGGAACATCTTGTTATGGTCCACCAGAGAGGTATGGAGTTATATTTGTGTATCAATGTTAGTGTAAATGTGGACATATTACAGGTAAATTAAACAACATTAATATAAGTAAATGCGATGCAGCTAAATTTGAATTCATACTTTCTTAACTATCCTGAAATGGAAATGACTATATATATATATATATATATATATATATATATATATATATATATATATATATATATATATATACACACATACATACACACACACATATACACACATGCATATATACACACATATAAAGTCTCTCTCTCTCTCTCTCTGGTGGCACAGTTTTTCAATGAGAGAAATACTGAAAAATCAGGTACTAAAATACTTAGGTAGTAGTACAAATATTAGAAATATTTATCAGTAATGGGTATATATATATGCATGACCTGCAAAGTGGAACTTGACGCAATTCAGTACTGCGTAACTGGTACTCTGACCCAAAAATGTTGAGTACCTCTGGTATACCTCAGTAGTAGTTGGATCTCTTAGGAGGATTATACACGTGTATGTCCAACTAATACAGTATCTGCTAGTGATTGGGGATGCGTACAACATATAAGGGAATAGAAGAATGGAGGACTGGTGAAGTGAAAAATCCATAGTATAGAATAGGGTTAGGCAAAGGTGTTGTCAAACTACATGTCCCAGCATGCTTAGTAGGTATCAACTACCGGTATGTCTATGAAGTTGAAGCATGTTGGGATATGTAGGGTATATGCCAATAGGTTCTTGTAAAACAAAAGTCTTTGAAGCAAACAACTAAAGTACAAACAAATGATAATAGTTACCCAGTCAGCATTTCGGTGAGCTTTACGAAGCCAACGTAAGCCAGTTCAAAAGCCCCTCTGTGTCTGGACTGCAAGAGGTGGTACTTGAAATACTCCCCCATTTCCTTCACCTGTGGATAAAGGAAACAGCAAATAATGACACACAACTCATGCCACAAAGTCATACAAAAAACCCCAACAAATTACCATATGGAACCCACAATAACCAATGACATTACATGTTTAATGGTCAGCAAATAAAATATTTGGATATTCGCATATTTGATTGGTTGCATATGTTGTGCAATGATAATCTGCAGTTTGCACTGTAATATAGTCAAGTACAAAAGGATGCAAGAACCTCCGTGATTGGAAACACTTTGATTTTGTATGATACTTTGTAGTAGCAAAGTACATATATATATAGTTTTCTTGGATTAAATGTATAGCTTGAATATATTGCCCAGATTAGGAGTCATGTGTGGCCTTTTCTCTCTCACGTATTCTTTATTTTGCTGGAATATTTTGAATAGTTTCTTTCACTCCTTATTGTGATTAACAGGTTAGTGCAAAATCACAAGTTCATGACTGCGGTGCAGAAAACATTTTAGGTTTTGAGAAGAATCCCCTGAGCTCTGGAAATAGCAGATAAAGCCGGCATCTGTGCAGTGTCAGGTTTATTAAAACATTCTTGAATTCGGCAATGCTTGTTCTTTCACTATTGCATGTCTGATAAGAAACCCCGAAGAAAATGTGAATCATACGTGAGGAGAGAGAGAGAGTGAGATGGGGAGGGAAGTACGCTTTATCTCATCTTGATAAAACACAAGACTGGTCCTGGTATGCCTGAGGGCCTGGAGCCCGTGTCCAGAATGTGGTACCAGCCAAGACACTGAAGGTTGGTGCCATCCCCGATAAAACGTATAAATCTCCATTAAAACCTCAGCAACCAAACATCTGTGTTCTGTGTAATGTGGGTCAGTCTCATATTTTAGTGTTGTTTGGATTGATTACATCTGAAAAAAAAATCAGATAAACATCTGATAATGCAACCAGCTTAGTATACAATGGACAGGATCCAGACATTCTAAATACCAACGTTGTTTTACACGCTAGGTGTGCAGAGTTCTGTACTGTCATCAGCAGGGTGGTGTGCGGACTATAAAGGTGTATGAATGGTTGAAATGGNGGGGGGGGGGGGGTATATAAAAAAGTACAGTAACGCAAGGCACACACTAGTGTCATTATCACTCCCAGAGGAGGGGGGGACATTTTTCAGAGAAAGACGCGGTAGAACGTAAGGGCATGCGTTAGGGTGTTCGGTTCAGAGGAAATGTGTGGAAGAATTACCTCACTGAAAAAGTAGTTGATAAGTGGAATAGCCTCCCATCAGAAGTGGTAGAGGATAAATGGGACGATTTCCCCTGGAGAAGCTTCCCGTTATCTACCCCACACATTACAGCGCTAATGAGGAGAAAAGTCCTGGTTGGCAGGCATCCCACACCCAGCTGATTGGACAGGATGCCTCTCAATTTATAGCCCAATCCATGATAATTGTGGAATTGGGCTGATAATTGTCATAGTGTGTGGTCAGCTTAAGGGTCTGTGTTTAAGCCTTTCTGTTCTATCCAGAGCTCACCTTACTTATTTTCAGCGGTAGGCTCTAGATTTCGACTATCCAGGCACAAGAGGAGAGTGGTCTCCCCCTCTTTTGAACATGTGGAACATGTGGTTGTCGTGGATCCAGTCCAATCAAAAGCTTGGGGCAGATTTATTTTAAGCATGCCTAAAGATTATTAGGGTTATTATCAAATCCGTCGAGACCACTCACTACTGTCATAACTGGCCTGGACACTCAATCGTATGATTAGCCACATAGGCAAACGCAGGGGGGGGGGGGGTTCTGGTTGCCTAGAAACCCCCCTTAATGTTGCTGTATTATATGCAGGTTATATTAAGTATTAGGAGCTGGCACACTGTATAAAGTAAATTAGAGGTCACATATTACATAATGTAATATAAGCGGGGAGTATTAATGGTTTGGAGAGTTCACTATATAAAACTGTTTGACTACTATATACCCAAATATACACCTGACACCTATAAATATATACATACATACACACGCATATAAATATTTGGAAACCTCCCATCCAAAATTCTGTGTTTGCCCCTGAGCCAGATAACATATTTTGTGCAGCGATTCATCCTTTTTCTGGCGTGTACCAGTTACCCTTTACAGAAATGGATGAAGTACCACTGACCAATCCTATTCTGTCCCCCATTACCGTCTCCTTAATTCTCTTCTTCACCCATATCACTCCATCTACACTACTCTGATATTAGCAGATGGACTAGTTATATTTTTATATTTGCACAGACCCATATTCCATCCCTCTTGCATATATACATATTTGCTATTTTATCATGCCAATACACACTGATTTTTCCATATGCTATACCGTCCTCAACATATTTTATTACATTCTTACCACCAGACAGGACTTCACTTACGACCAGTGGTAGACATACTACTGGCTAAGAACCCCTGTTCTGGTGGTTGGCCAGCCTTACCACCCCTGCCTTGATTTATGCCAGGCTTACTTTTCAATATGATGGAATTTGGATAATGGTGGAGCCCATACTGCCAACTCATAAAGATTTGTAGATTTATAACACTTGGTGAGCCACGCGTTTGACACGGTTGGCTTGCAACTCTATGAAATAACTGGTAATCTGGTCGTGCCGCAACTGTTGGCTGAACAGAATATATATAGATGTGCGGAAACCAGTGCTGCCAGTTTACCAATACTGGAACAGCCATCAGACAAAGACGTCTTCCCTACCCGGTGGCCCGCATTAATAGCCTTTAATAGCCTTTGTTATACATACTTAACATTGTTAGATTTGAGAAAAGCAGAAATCTCACAGCTGCTGTTGGCATCGCTATTTGTTACATGAAACAAATATTCCTGGAAATCTGTCTCGGTATATAGCGTCCAACAAAAAAACAACAAAAACAGGAATTGCCAGAGAGAAATAATGTCTTTAGACACAATAAAATGAACTGCGACTTAAAAACAACATAATTGTTTGGGAACAGTGACATGTAAAATATATGTCGCACAAGATAACCTTAAATAAGACGAAATTAAATTAGAAGCAAAGCACAAATCCAGTCTGGTTCTCACATTCACATCAGCTTCTCATTCTAACATCCCAGACTTGGTGCCCTGAGGGTAACCTTAAATAAGCTCTTGTTTAACAAGAAGTGTATCTGCCATTGTTTACACTGTGTAGCTACTGTACTGCAGAATGAGGACGGCCTGTCTGTGTACACAGCGAATCGTTCATCATCCGACCTATTCACCCGGCTGACCACACCTTGCACAAGTCATGCCTTAAAAGTAAAATAAAGCGAAAGAGAAGGAACATGCACACATACACACACTTCTATACAAGATGTATTTCCCAAGCAGTTGACAGATATCTCTTTAATAGGAACGGGTGTACTTGTGTAACTGGCCCTATGTACCCGTTCCATCTCTCCCTCGTTCCCCCCTTGACCGGACTGTGCAGCATGCCAAGAAAATTTGATGTTAGGCTGTGGGAGATGAAGGGTTAAGATAGTATATTTGGGATAGGATGCAGAAGTTGGAGGGTTAGGGCTCGACTGCAGACCATGGAGGGTTTAGGTTGGAGTGATAGACGAGTGGCTGGAGTAAGGCTAGTATGTTGGTTTTAGGCTGCAGGAGATGGAGTATTAGGATTAGGTTGTTAGAAGGGGAAGGTTAGGTTTAGGCTGCAGGACATGAAAGGTTAAGGTTAGAGTGATAGAAAGA